>APFE031165815.1:176023-207759 GCA_000404065.3 Pinus taeda | reverse complement strand
ATCATAGCCTCTGTCTTCCAGCATCGCGATCGACACCAAGTTTCTCTTCAGTCCTGGTACATACTTGACATTGGTCAAGGTAAGGCGAGATCCATGCTCCCTCTGAAAAGTAACCGTGCCTACACCTGAGACACTATACTTCTCATCATTACTCATCGCTATGAGTATCTAGAGATATTTCTCCTCCAAAGTACTGAACGAAATTTTGTCACCGGTCATGTGGAAAGAAGCTCCACTATCAAGAAACCAACCACTTCCCATCATGAATGAAACCATGCAGCAAAGAGTTTGAAATCCAACTCAAACTGTGAAGCAAGTGCCTCACCTTCAGATCCTTCCCCGGATCCCTTCTTGGACTTCTTCTTTGGGCAATTATTAGCATAATGGCCCAACTCATGACAACGAAAGCATCTCACCTTCGACTTGTCAACCTTCTTCCCATCATTGGAAGAACTGGATTCGGAAAGAGAAACCTTATCCTTCCCCTTCTTTGCCTTACTCGCTAAGGTACAATTCTCCTCATCATGCATAAATGAAGAACTGTCTCTAGTGCTCCATCTAATCTCCTCTTGCACAAGATCCGACCAAAGTCTCTCCCATCCTGGCAATTTCTCCCTTCCATTCACCGAGTCCTGGTAGCTATGCCAACTCTTAGGAAGGCCAAGAAGAGCTAGACTCACCATATCCTCATCCTCAACAGTTACCCCCACATTTCCCAGCTCATCCCGGCATTGGGTGAACTTTGTGAGATACTGGGGCATACTGTCTCCATTCTCACACCTAATGTTTCTGAGTTTATCCTTGAGTGCCAACTTCCTCTGGTCACTCTTGCTTTGGAATAATTCTGTCAACATTTTCCACATCAAATATGGATAAGACTTTCCATGGAGGCTGGACACAATGTGATCCCTCATGCCCTCCAACAGAATCCTTCGACACTTTGCTGTCTTCTTTTGCCAATCCCCGACTTGAGCAACATCAGTAGGTTTTGGGACATCCGCATCTATGAACTCCTTCAACCCATTATCATCTAACACCACCTCCATCTTGTCCTTCCATGCAATATAGTTTGAGCTGCCCTCAAGGGCATACTCCAATCGCAATCCGTTGAAAGACATTTCAACTTTGACACCAAGAAAACACTGCTACAAATTCGAATTCCATTAGCTGAAAACTCAACTGCTTCTGATCTAAAATTCGTGAGAACAAAATACTTCTCGTACAGAGATCGACTGTATGGGCATTCACCAGATATCTCACCTTCCAAAGGAAGGATGAATCCATAGGCTACCTGGCCCAATTACAGACTCTGCCTGAAGAAATAAGATGTAAACACTTCCTGAATAGTAGATTTGATAATCAACCGCTCTAATACCATGTAGAAATTTATGAATAATATGACACTTATTCAACCGAGATTATCCTGATTATACACTATTGCGGAATACATGCATAAAACATAACCTCATCTACGTTGATCATCAATTTAGCAGTATTCAGAAACATACACATGCGCACATAGAAGCATCAAACACATATATCAACACAGTATGTATCCCGGGGAAAGCATCTCGCTAAAAATCCCAAACTATCTGTATATTATATGATTGAGAACATGTAACAAACATAGTACAATACTCCTCACAAGTACTCAGTACTATCTCCACCTATTACACACAATACAACTCAGATCTGATCTCCAAATCTCCTCCGCTGCTTGCCTGCCTCCACTACACAATCCTGCAAGAACAATGATTGATAACCAAACTCGTTCCAAGTTCTTTTTACCTTGGAAAATCACTCACACTGGAAATCACGTGAGCACTGGCTATAATCATTTGTTCTTAGCCACAATTCTCATTGTCATAACTCAATCCCACTGATTGTGCAAGATCTCATGCACAACTATAGTCACAACTGATAGCAATCTCAATCTCTAACGCCTGTCTCCACTGAACTGTACATGCACTGAGTTAACTAATGTATTCTTCAATTGCATTATGAGTTAATAATTAGTGAATTAATTAATAACTAATTCACGCAACTCATCACTTAGTCTGTTTGCCAGTTAGACTAAATACAACCAGTTCAACCAAGTCAAACTGAACACAACTCCATAAACTCCACCTTCAGCGCCACTAAACTCAACTAGTTGAGTTCTAACTGAAGTCCTGCATGCAATAGCTCAGTCAACCCATAGGTAACCACGTGATTCCTTCTGTCAGCTGCATGTGCCACATCTGTAGCTCCAACTGAGGGGCTCCAAGAGAATAAGATAAAGTTTATAGTCTAAATATTATTATGAGCTAATAATATTTGATTTCTCTATATTTAGACTTGACAGTGTCATTGCTGTTGTCTAAAAATAGAAGTCCATCTATTTTTGCCAACTTGACCAATCATCCATAAACAACATCCTGCAACTCATAGACATGATCCATATGTCTAAAAATAGACTTTGCGCGATAATTTGCCTGTGGGCCCACTTAGTGAAGGCGACTCCTTTCCACTAAGCTCCATCATCTTGTTGCATTCTCAACATAAATTTCACAGTTCAGAGGGAGTTTGAGCAAATTTCTTGTGGGTCTGCACGAAGGTTGGCCAAACAGTTTGCATTGTTGGATAGGGTTTTCTAGTTGCAGGTGCTAGGAAAGTTCAATTTGTTCAGTAGCAGTTCCAATAGGAATTGGTGAAGTAGTTATGGTGAGAAGATCAGTAAGTTCGTTGAGAAGATCTAGGCACTGTTGATTAGCAACAATTTTGCAATGGCAGAATCAACGTCGGGTAAAAAAGAAATATCACAAAAAATTATACTCAAGACATCTTCAGTAAATTTTCTAGAGACCTCCAATATGGCCACAAACAAATTTGATATTTAGGGAGATACAAAATTGTCTTCCAGATTGGAAGATGAATTTGATTTCTTAACTAGCTCATTTTCACAGGGAGTCTGGTGTATAGAAAATGGAGCATCGACTCTCATGGCAGGAGTTAGAGAATATTTCTCTGGCTATAATGAGGATAAAATGGACTTCCAGATAACAAATGGGAAATAGGACAAAATGAACTCTAGTTGTGAGAGATACCATTGACATTTAGAGGGATTCAGGAGCAAGCACCAACATTACAGATGTATTGCATGTGCCAAGATTGGGTATGAACCTAATTTTAGTATCCCAGCTATATGATAAGGGATATGATGTCCAATTTTTAGGGAAGAAGGTGTTCATTGAACACGAGAACTGGAAGAGGGTGAAACAAACCAGGGTACAAAGCAACAAATTTTACAAGTTGCAGTTCGACTCTCAAATGGCACTAGTGAAAAGTAGCAGTGATGGTGTAAAAACTATGAATGAGTTATGGCATAGGAGTATGAGACATTTACATCATGGAGCACTAATAATGATTAGGGAGAGAGTAACAGGTGTTCTAGAATTAGGCATGGAACATGAAGATGTGGGCAAGGGGTGCGTGCTTGGGAAGTATGATAAGGTAGCATTCCTAAGAAGTGACAACAAATAAGATGGTGTGTTACAACTTATACACTTAGGCATATGTGTCCCTATGTCCATTAGATATCTCATAGGGTACAATTACTTTGTCACCTTTATTGATGATAATTCCAATAAAACTTGGATTTGTTTTTTGTAGACCAAGGATGAGGTCTTCAATCGCTTCAAGGATTTTAAGGCTATGGTGGAGAATGCGATAGGGAAAAATATTAGGGTGCTTCACTTAGATAACTGAGATGAGTACAAAGATAGTGACTTTATAGGTTTCTTTGTAAAGGAAGGCATCAAGAGGAAGTGGACAACTCCATACAACCCACAATAGAATGGGTTAGGGGAGTGGAAGAATAGGTCTACAGTTGGGGTTGTGAAGGTGATGTTATATGACTTGCGTAGATTCTTATGGGTAAAGGCATGTAACACGACTATGCATATTCAGAATAGGGTTCCTCATAGGGCATTGGGGAAGATAACACCAAAAGAAGTCTTCTAAGGGAAGAAGCTAGGAGTCATTCAGTTCAGGATATTTGGTTGAATAATTTATTGCCAAGTACTAGACGAGAAGTGTACCAAGTTGGATTAGACTGAAAAGAGGGGATACTTCGTTGGGTATAGAGAAACCTCTAAGGAATATAAGATCTCTAGTAGTAGGAATATTATCGTAAGAGGAGACATGAAGTTCATGGAGAACAAAGCCTTAAAGAAATCCTGCGAGATGCTAATATGTGATCAAAGTGAGCCAATATAAGATCCATTGGTTCAATAGTAGGGGAAGCCACATGGGAAGCTGCTAGGACCGCCGCAAGAACAATCACAAGGATTTGGTACATTTACCAGTATCAACACATACTCAGCTACATGGGATCCAAAGAGTTCGCAACAAAGGAAGGATGAGGGGTTGGTCAATCCTCCCACCATTAGTGGTCGACCCAGTAGGGAAGTTCGTTAGAAATTGAGAGATGCAAATGATTTCATTGGAGCTCCTAGGGCGAACAAAAGAGAACACAGATAGCCTGATAGGTACCAATATTTAGTGGCATAGGTTGAAGAACCTTCCAGCTATCATGAGGCTGCACAACATTAGGTGTGGATAGATTCCATTGTAGAAGAATATAGCTCTATCATGACAAATGATGCTTGGGAGGTAGTGCGGATACCTGAGGGCAAGTTAGTTGTGGGATCTCAATGGATATACAAGATCAAGTACATTGCAGACGATAGCGTGGAGAAGTACAAGGCTAGGTTCATGGAAAAGAGCTATGTACAAAAAGAAGGGATAAACTATGAGGAGACCTTTGCCCTAGTTTCGAGATATACCTTTGTCCAGTCAGTTATATCCCTAGTAGCACAGATGTGATGGAAGATTCACGAGATGGAAGTCAAGAAAACCTTCTTGAACAAAGTGATAGAATAGGAGGTATATATAGAACAATATGAGGGCTTTGAGATACATGAAAGGCACACACGTGTGTAGGCTAAATAAATCTCTATAAGGGCTGAAGTAGGTTCCTAGGGCATGGTATGGTTAGATTGAAAACTACTTGTAGTAGAAGGGATTCATCAAGAGTGACACAGATCCCAACCTTTACTATTTGATGGTAGAGGATGAGCCACTCATCCTAATGTTGTACGTGGATGACCTCTTCTTGATAGGGTCATCGAGACTCATAAAGGACTACAAGAGGAACCTAGCAACATAGTTTGACATGAAGGACTTGGGGCTGATGCATTACTTCCTAAGTTTGGAATTGTGGTAGAAGGATGGGAAGATCTTCCTTGGTTAAGGGAGATATACTATAGTGATTCTGAAGAGATTCAAAATCCAAGATTGTAGACCTATGTTTATGCCTATGATTACAAACTAAAGGAAGATCGATGCATAAGAGGATGACGACATTGACCCCACCTTGTAATGGTGTCTTATCAGTTCCCTCATGTATCTGGTCAACACGAGCCCATATGTCTACTTCACGATCAACAATCTCAGTCAGTTTATGGTGGGATCAAAGAGAGTGTTTTGGACAACATTGAGGCACATTTTGAGGTATTTTCGTGACACAATCGAGTATATATATATATATATATATATATATATATAATATATATATATAATATATATATATATATATACTTGAGGTGATGGTGTTAGACTATGTGGATTCATAGATGTAGATTTGGCAGATAGTTCGGTGGACAGTAAAAACACCTCAGGGTGCTGCTTCAATATTGGATAAGGGGTGGTTTCTTGGTACAGTAGGAAGTTGAAATCAATAGCACTGAGCTCTGTAGAAGCAAAGTATATGGCAGATAACACAACCATGTGTGAAGCTATATGGATCCAGAAGCTACTGATAAGCCTTACTGGTTAGAGGATGGAAGTGACCAATATCTACTATGATAATTAGAGTTGCATTAGGATCTATGATAATATAGTGTTTCACGATAGGTCAAAACACATAGACATTAAATGATACCATTTCATCAGAGATTGTGTGCAGTGTGGTGTAGTCCAACTACAACATGTGACCATATAAGAGTAGGTTATAGATATACTCATGAAAGCTCCAGGAAGAGATACATTTGTATATTTTAGAGAACATATGGGTATAATGGAGAAACCTTTTCAGTAGAAAGGGCATGATAAGTTAATTATCAGTTGCAACTGTGGCAACAATATGAGATCAGTTGCAACGCAAAGAAAAGTTGGCAGCAGTACAAGTTGCATAGTGCAGTGTCAGCAACAACGCAAATGTGGGTTGGTTTAGCATATGAATTAGAGTTGTGTAGTAGTTGTTACACATCAACAACATGTATGGGAGGATGTTATGAGATCATATATAACACCTTCCTCACTAAGAGGGAGTGTTAGTTTTTTTATGGTTGGTTAGTATCAGACATGTGTTCTAGTCTCGATTTTGGTCAAAGAGGCTTAGAAACTCTAGATCTACAGAACCAAGAAAAAAATTTAGGAGAAAACACCTAGAGATGGATCAATTAAGTTAATTAGTCTATAATTAAATATTTCCTTAGTATAACTTAGGAAAAGTGATTAATTAAGATGAATTAATTGAGAAAGGTGAGTTTTCTCTGTAAAATCACATGGATCGACTTAGAGAAGATATTAGCGATTGATGAGGATTTAATCATGGCCATTGGTGAGCTAACAAGAGATTATAAGAGGAGGTCGATGGGGTTGGAGAAAAAACAAACTTGAGACTTGAGGTCGAGTTCCTTGGCAAAGATCGAGCTTCCAACAACTGAGCAGAGAGTTCAAGCGAGAGGGGATGTAGATTCAATGAAGGGTAGAGAAAGTGAGTATGTAGGAAGATTTCTAGTTCCAGAGAGGCAACAATAAGTGATAAAAATATTCCATAGTGAAGTTCTACAATAGCTTTAGAAGGTAGTTCAATTTAGCTGAGAGGAAGGTTGATTGAATTTCCAAGGGTTGGGAAAATTTTCCAGAGGGTCAGAGAGTCACTTCTAGAAAAAGAGAAATGTATGAAAACTTGTTATGTAGCTAATTTGAGCCACATGTGTGAGGGTCTACGCAAAGGAAATGTAGAAGGGCCTGTGTAAAGGTTGGACAACCAGTGTTCAGAGAGAGCTAGAGGTTGAAATTTCTTGTGGAGAGAGATAATTTTCTCTCTAATTATTTTTGTTAGATATTTTCTGATTGGATAGCTAGTTAGGAATCCATAGATTATACTCATAATTTTTCAATGTTGCATAATAATCAAATCCTCATCTTCTACACTGGTTTTCCTGCATTGGATTTTTTTGGGGACAATTATCTAAAAATAATTGTGTCAAATTTTTATGCGTGTGGATCTCTATTTTCTCATTTCGTATTTATTTTTGTAACATTTCCTTTGTGAAGAATTGTAGTGTGATTTAGTCGTTGTTTTCCATAACAAATAAACTGTATAATTAATCAGTCAGAAGAATAAATTTCCAATTATTGCAATTTATGGAAAATTTCACACCATTAATTAATTTGGGATACCATATTTTTTTGTTAATTAATTTGTTTCCATTAGATCATAAATCAAACATACATAACATAACAAATAAGCTCCTCATTATTATGGCTTGCTGCAAGGGAAACTAGACCAACAATAGTGGAGGCATTGCATCAGCCTATTGCGATCAAAATGGGCTCAAATAAACCTACTAATTGGTGTCCAGATGCCAAGACAGATGTTTGGCACCACTAAAAAAATAATTACAAACTATTTTTTGGATGATATTACTATAACATAGCTTTAGGTTATATAAGAAATAAAATAAAACTCCATGATAATAAGCAAAATAGAAAACCAGTGGATGCATCATTCATTAGAGATAATTCCTGGAGCTGGATCCTGCATACTTGGGCATGCTAGAGAATGACGACTATACTAAAGATGTCTCTCAATGTGGGTTTGTTGGGTGTAAAGGCTAACCAAACAAGAGTGATGGTGCCATTGAGGGAGGTTATAATTTCATTGCGGTCCCGTTGATGGTGCTGGAAGCTGTCAACAGTCCAGGGGGTCTCCCTAATGTGAATTCGCAATTAGAATCCACACTGTTTGGAGTAGGATCCCCAATCGGAATACGAATAATTGCCAAAGTAATGGGTTTTAAGTGTGTTCCTTGGCGAAAATAACCGCATATAATTTGTATGCATAAATTTGGCAAAAAAAGTATATGGTCTTTGTAAAGTATCAAGTGCAATGCGTGAGAAGTTAAATCACACCGAAGGAAAAGAGAGTGGGCCCCTTAGAAGCCTGTAATAGTACTTATCTTGAAAGGGACACGTAAGTGGTAAAAGAATCATAAGTTACCCTGTAAAATAGTTCATAAGATAACCATGATTGAAATAACAAAACAACACACATTCAACAAGTTTCATACTATGGCAAATGAAATGGTTCATAAGTGTTAGTGTAAATGAAATAACACATATTGAAAACATAATAAGAATAATATTACTATATTCACGACATATGCATGAAGTTGTGCCGACTGCGAGCTTTTATTAAAAGTGAAATTTCCAAACATACAGATACTATTGACAAACCACTTGTCCCAATAGCGGAACATGAAGCCAACACCTTCTCCTCTAAATATAGATAATCCTTCTATGCTAAATTAGAAGCAAAGGATCTCACCAAAAATCCAAAGCTTTCGATCCTAAGCCAAACGAGTGGCCAAAAACCATTTACATGAGTTATGAGGGTATGTTTATAACATATGAGATGACTATTCATATTCCTTTGCGACTCTTTGAATTCCCTCATGACTAGTTGACTTATTTTAAATAATTACTCTTCATATTCCAAAATTGACACTTGGACTTCCAGCTACAAAAATATTTTAAATACAATATTACAAATGCCCATATAAGACAAAATTGGGTAGAGTCAACTAGACACGCCTAATAAGACAGACATGTCAAGCTTGAGTTTAGGGAATTAGCTAAACCACTTCAACTTGTATCTTTTCAGTCACATAGCGATGCTAAGTTCTATACTGTGCGATGATTCCCCCAGTCTTTTCTATGGGACCAGGCTGGAAGTAGACTCTAGCCTCCATGGCATCTGGGTACATGATCGTGGATCCAATACGAGTTTCCTTCTTCAATAGGAACAACATGGTGTTGATATTGGCAGGGCCACCAATATACTTCTACATATCATGTCTGTTAACCTATAGATATCCCTTGATAGAAATCTTCCTCAACTAGTCCAAGTATTCATCAACTTTCTGTCTGACCTTGTTTCTGCCTTTAGCTTCGATGAGTGTGTTCACTGAAGGCATCTTGTGTGACTTCACCATGAAATCCACACTATTATAAAACCATGCATAAGGAGTTTGAATGTTGGTGATGAAAGAGGCAAGCTATTTATTGCTTTGGATAAGCATCTAAACTTCAACTTTCTCCAACTCATCTTGTTCCCTTGTCTTCTTTACCAAATCAAGAGGTGCACCTCTATATTGCATTGCCCACTCATGCACACTATCGATGGCTGTGTGAACAACCTTGAGAGATTTAACATTCTCTTTACATTTTTGTTACATGCCGTGCAAGTGGAAAACTTATTTGTGCATGGTGACTAACCCCTCATAGAGGTTCCTCATGGTTTCTCCCAATACTGATACTTCACCAAGTATGGTTTCCTTGAGTTCTTCTAAATACACCCATGCGAGAGTTTCTTTTTGAACCTCTATCTGGAGCTATTTAATTTGTTGCTTTGCAACCTCTAAATACTTTTACATCTATTTGTTCTCGGCCATCAAATACTCTGTATTTGACTTGGAGGCTCTTGTGAAGGCCAAGTTGGTTGCGGAAATGACTTTTGGATTCTTCTTGGTATCCATCATAATCACCTTTTCTTTGATAAAAGACAAATGTGTGAGATCGTCTGGAAATTGTTTCTTTCTTTCCTGTATGATCTTCTTCTATAGCTCATCAAAAATTAAATTGTAGATATCCATCACAGAACCTTCATCAAGAGGAGCAATTTCCTCTTCCTCACTTGGAGCTTTTCTTTCTGTAGGAGGAGGGGGAGACCGAGTGGTGATATTCTACACATACAAGACATGAGATCGACATCCTGATTTTTCTACTCTGATTCTACCTTCATATCTTGGATCGCTATGAAATCTTAAATTTCCTGGACAAGTTCCTTGTTTTTGCAGCTACTTGCTTTCTTCTACAAGTATCCAATTTTGTCCTTCTTTTTCAGCTTTGTTCAATGCTATTTCTTCCTCTTATTTTCTCCTTATTTATTTTGTTCTTGTTCATCCTTTTGCCTTAATTATTCCTCTTGCTTCTTTTGTTTCCTCCTCCTTTCTACTGCTATAGCCACTTTCAAGATGATTGGATCTGCTTTTAATTTGTGGCTCTGATGTTCTCCAGGACCGTGTGAAACCTTCCTCTCATCCTTTTCATGTACTGGGTTACGCATTTATGGTGGTTCAGCTTTCAGAGTGGATTCTTGCTGAGGAGTGACTTGTGACGTACCTGTAAAACTGATTGGTTTGTGAGGCTTGGAGGCATTATAACAATTCTTTATCTTTTCCTCCTTAGGTTTGGAATAAGTCCCTCTTGGAAAATTGAAATGTATCTTTGCACAATGTTGCTTGCAAACACTTCTTGGATCATATGGGTGGTATTCCATGAGACCAAACAATTTTTTTCTAATTCTTTTCCCTTGGTCTCCGCGTCCTTCAGGTTCTTGATCTCGTAAGATCCAATCTGCAAAGGAAGAGTGGGCAAAGGTTCTTTCTTCTTCCTCTGTAAGACTCTTGATAAACTCGTGGAAAGATGATAAGCTACTTCCTGCATGCCCAATTTGTCATTGGCATACCTTAATAGGATATGTGAAGACTTATAAACACCAAACACCCTGAGGTAAGTTCCATCTAGTTTGGAAAACCAATCAACAAGTTCTGCTACTGCTTCCATTGCCTCATGGGACATGCAAGGTGGATCTTCCTCAAATATCATCATGTACAATGGTATGAGGAAGTTATTGGTTAACTTCTCCATGACTCCCCTGTAGTTGCTCTCCAAAAGAAACTTGCAATAAATATGTATAACAAGCTCCTTTGGTAACCAAGTCCAACTCATTCCAGGAAAAGAGTTTTGAGAACATATTGCATCTAACAAGTAAGCATACATGTATAACCTAACTTGTTTACCCTTAGGAGGGTTCTTGGCATTAGTCACATGGATCTTCAACTTTTGAGCCAATAAATATGACCAGTTGAATGATTTCCCTTCATTCACAACCTGATGCAACAAAAATGCCCATCCTTCGGGAAAGGTCTCAGTACTCTTTTGACCATATCTCTGACAAAATAGAATTATTAAGTATTGGAATGCTTTTTTGAGAGATTTTGTCTTATAAGTGTTGCTGGGTGTCTGGTGGAATTTGGATGGATCTTTCACCCAATATTTGAGGACATATTTAGTGCTTAGGTAATTGGTGACTGCATAGAAGTGAGAATCCATGTAGACTTCCGATAGGGAAATGATACATAAGATGAAAATCATGTGCCATGAATGAGGCAAGACTTTCTCCACTATCACTGCTAAGGATCATGCTCTTTGCATATTTACAGAAGGTGCATCTGTTACGAATTGATCCAATGTATGGGACTTCTCCAAATAATATCGAACTACCTGTTCGGACATTGATATAAACCTGTTTGTCTTTGAGATATGATTTGTAATTGGTTTACGTGAATAAATATTTTACTATGTGCCATGTAATATTTGAATCTTTCTCAATGAACAGTTGAGTGTGTGAAAACAATGGCATGGTAACAAGAGTAATTTAAACTACTTCACCGATGTTTCTCTCTATGGTATCTTTTGAGGCAAATTTCTTCGGTGGCATGATGATAGTAATCAATAGAGAGAGATAACCTCAAAAATCTATAGTACCTGTATCACAAGACACACTCATGGCGAATACAAATCAGGTCAAGAAAATTAGTTCATTCAGTAAGATCAATCGGTAACTCCTTAATTAAAGGTAAGGATTGCACAATTTCTAGGATGAAGGTGGGAGAATGTGCTCATGAACTGCACATTGTGCAGTCTTAGCATGCAAGGGGTGAGGCTGAGGTTTGAGAATATAGAATGCACAATCCCAACTGGGCAGGTTGAGGGAAGAGATTGCGCATCGCGTATTCTTAGTGGCCATTCTGAGGGTTGAGGCCTGGAACTACAGAATGTGTAGTTGGGAAAGCCACTGACTATGCATTACTCAGTCTCAGAGGCCAAGGACGAAGCTTGTGCCTTAAGAATGAAAATTGCACAGTTGTGAATGGAAGTTTCTAGCCAAGATTGCGCAGATCCACCCGGGAAGGAGAGAGAAAAGTGACAAATCTGAGTGTTGAGGCAAGAAGGAATGTAGATCAAGGCGAGGGGAAGATAAATCAACGAAAATTAAGTGCCATAAACAAGCATGCAAAAGGAAAAACACATGCACAAAACGACCCAACAATGACAACCGTTGGTGGGAAAAAAGCAAGAAGTCAATGCGAAAGTTAGAAAATATGAATGGCAGATTGAACCAACACTTGTAAAAGATAATAATAGTTAAAATTTGAACTAACATGAAAATAAATAGACAAAATATCACTCAAATAAACAAAAGCGATAAAAAAAGTGACACATGTAAAACTTACCTGAAAAAGTGCAGCAAACTAATTAGCCAAAAGTTCCTTGATCTTGTTGGGAAGGCTACAAATCTAAGATCGAATATGAAAATGATCTCTAGAGGCATATATTATATAGATCTAGTTGGGTTAGGGTTTATGATGCGCATGCCTAAAATCAAGGGAAAAGGGCCACTTATCTTAAGGTCAAAATTAGGAAATCGCTATTTTCTAGGGATGACAACTCATCTTTTCCTGGGAAACTTCCTATTCACACGGGCAGAAAGGAATGCACAATTCCTTGAATCAGTGCATTTCACAGTTTCAGGTTGGAGGAGGAGGCTTAGTGCAATTTCTAAGCTCAGTGACTGCCTGCCTTCGAAGATTGCACATTTGTAATCCTCAAGGAATAACACATTTTCCAGAGATAATGGATTGCACAGTTCCAAGAGGGAAGACCGACAATGGATGCAAGAACAGAGAAGGAGGTGGCTTGTGTTTGAAAATGCTTGGCCACTAATCACAAGCAATACATGCAAAGATAAGTCTTCAACATCATAATGAATACTTGACGACAGTGAAATATGGGTACTTGTGGATAGAAGGTAGGCTCCAAAATAAAGGCATGGACAACAATTTTGAGGGGGGTTGTAGAAACTGCAACACTTGGTGACACACTGGTAGAAGTCCAACTCTCTGAATGGGTCTTAACTCTTATAAACCAGGTCTAAATCTTCAGGAAGTATTGTTCATTTCATCAATCACCACAACTTCTTTACTCAACTTGAGTTACAAATATATTTCGTACCATTCTCTTCATTGGTGACACATTAAAAAATGCAAGTCACACTTAGCTATTTTGATTGGGGATGAGGAGTATATAGCTACACAAGTGGGAAAGGATTATCAGAGTCTTGGCTTTCATCTTTGGTGTCGCTCCACTGCCCCTGTACAATACTCGATGGAGTAACTTTGGGAACACAAACATTGGTCCATTGCCAATGAGCCTAGATAGTACCCCGACAGAGTTGCTTGCCTCACCTCCCTGCATAAGAAGCCTTTCTCTTCTTTCACCCTTTATTTATTTGTTATATTTATTCATAGAACTGTGCATCGAAACTTATTGATTTCATGGGGCAAAAGAGGGATCCTGACTTATTGAGAGTAGGATAGGTTGTCCCTTCAAAGAAGGATATTTATACACCTTTGAAATATAGTCCACTTGTTTAATTTTCCTCCCCTCATTATTCTACCTGACTTAGCTAACAAAAAAAAACTGACCATGCATACAAAATTGATTAGAGAAGATGGTACTAGATATAGATTCAAGCATCACAATTCCACAAAGGATATCTTTGAAAATAATGTATTTTCCATTAGGGTATCATCGACTAAAAGGTTTTTGACGATGATGGACCCATCAACATTCAAGGGGATCTCCTCGATAAGAATTCGCAACTAGACCTCAAACCGTTTGGAGTAGGAGTCCCAACAGTGGGTGGTAGTGTAGTGCCTTGACAGTGGTAGCACGCAAAGGTAAGTATGATGAATTTGGTTGGAAGCAAGTGTGTGACATTTCAGTGATTCAAGTGAGATGCATGGGGGTTCTAACACATAGAGGGGAAAATGAAGTGTGTCCCTTACAAGCCTATAATAGTACACAACCTGAAAGGAACACATGAGATGAATGAAATCACAAGATGGAAGCGTAATAGTGCATAAACCAAAGTGAGGGGTTAATCCAACAACACACATTCAACAAGATTCATACAATTGCATAAAAAATAGTTCACAAGCAATTGTGTAAGTTAAACAACATACATTGCTAAAGTAACTAGAATAGTCGAACTAAAATAACAACATATGCATGAAAACATGCTGACTCAGTTATATTATAAATAAGTGAAAGTTCTATCCATACATACACCATTGACAACCACTAGCCGCAATAGTGGAACATTATAGTCAACACCGCTTGCTCCTCCAAAGAAGTGTACTCGCTCTACGCTGTGGAGAAGCCAAGGTTTGTCAAAATACTCCCAAGCCTTCTCTAAGCCTAAGCCTCGCCAAAAGCTTGGCTCCCAAAATCTTGTTCTACAAGTTATGAGGTTCTATTATAACAAAGAGTGGGGTGTCCCTTGACATTCCCCATTGACTCTTGGACTACCCCCATGACTCTTTAACTCCTTTACAAATAAATCTTTACATTGCATATTCACATTCCACTAAAGACACTTGGAATTTCACTTAAAATATATTTACAAATAATATACATTTTCCACATATACCCATGTGGGACAAAATAGGCTAGAGTCAGCCTCACAAGACAAACACTATGAATCAGAAACTTTGGGAAAGGCCAACTCGATGACATCCTCTTGATGATCTTCGGTGACAAACTGATACCAAGCTTGGTACTGCGCTATGGTGTCCCCATACTGTTTGGTGGTGTTTCTCTAGAAACAAACTCCTACCTCCATGGTTTCTGGGTATATGGTCCTGGAACTTTTGTACAACTCATCTTGAAGCATGCACAGGATTTTCCTGAGTACGACGGGACAACCAATGTACTTCTACATGTTTTCTATACACAAATGCAAGTCATCGTTGGTGGCCTCTCATATTAAATGCTCCATGTACTTGTCGACCTCCAACCGAACTTGGCTCTTCTCAATGGATAGGGTGAGGGAACCAATTGAAGGGATCCTGTGCATCCTCACCATGAAATCCAAGCTCTTTAACAATCGTGCATAGGAATCCTCAATGCTATTGATGAGCAGAGGGAGCTTCTTGTAGTTCTAGATCAACATCTGGATCTGTGCTTTGTATAGCTCTGCCTGCGGCTTCATTATCTTATGCAAGTAAAGCGGGGCTCCCTTGTATCTAATTTCCTATTACTGTATGTGTGAAATAGCATCATGTATGTCCTTGAGAGTTTGTATAATATTTGTGCACCGCTGCTGAAAACCATATAGATGGACAGCTGCCTTTTGCACAGTGACAAATCCATCATAAAGTTTTTGCATGGTGGTCTCAAGAGTCGATACTTCAGCCAATATCAATTTCCTCATCTTTGCCATAGCGGATCCTGCAGATTTTTTTGCTCTCTGCCTGGCTGCTTGCAAGTCCTTTTCCATCTGATAATTCTCTGCTACTAAGAACTTGACATTTGAGCTCGTGGCTTCTGCATAGGCCTAAGTCACTGTTAATTTTTGAAACTGCGGCAAAATTCCACCTTGGAAAGCTCAAATGACCTAGATAATGATTGCATGAAGGCTTCCTGGGAGCGACTCTGTAGTCAAATCTCTCACATACATTATTAGGGAGAGTGATCCAAAAGTTTCAGTTGCTCATAGACAATGTTGATGAGGGTGACCTAGTTCAGATGTAGGGTTTGATATCTTGGCTTCAGTTGACTTCTGTTATCAGGTAGATCTAGGTTTCTCTTTATTGTTATACATATTTTTAGATATGATTTTTTAGTTTCCGATGCAAACATATGTATTGGGCTCATTGACAGTGACAACATTACTCAATAGTATTTGACATAGTGACAACAATACTCAACAGATTTCGGCACATTGACAACA
Source organism: Pinus taeda (assembly GCA_000404065.3). Taxonomy (NCBI): domain Eukaryota; kingdom Viridiplantae; phylum Streptophyta; class Pinopsida; order Pinales; family Pinaceae; genus Pinus; species Pinus taeda. The sequence continues at coordinate 191,507 of APFE031165815.1, read as the reverse complement.
ATACTCAACAATGTTTGGCACAACGAAAATAGTATACAACACTTGACATCAATTTTTGACAACACATCATAGTGATCAATATGAGGGTTTTGATTCCTAGTATGATTATATCTATTTCATAGATATCATTATTGTTTTGCTACATAGATAAAGTGATGAATCATTGCACTCTATTTTACTGCATCATTTGATGATGATCTAAGAAGAAGAAGATTTGCAAGGGTTTTCCCCATAGTGTGTTTTTACTTGGCCTCATGCCAATCTTGGTGTCTCTGTATGTGCATGATTTCTTCTACCGTTCCTTTTATATTCCGCTACATTGGTGATTATGGTGATGTTGTTTCTTCCTATGTAATTGCATATTTTGATGTATAATGGCATAGACATAAATAATGTAATGATGAAATGGGGTGAACTTAATGTGTTAATGATGAAATGAAACTATCATAGCGAAGAACAATGCCACCTTAATAAAAAATTAACAGTGGCATCGACCATGGCAGCTGAATGCTTTCTAACATCTGACACTATCACCCTTTCCTTCATAAATGAGGTGATGCGTGATCATCCGGGAAATTCTTTCTCCGCACTTGTAAAATCTTTTTCTACAACTCATCAAAGGATATATTGTACACATCCATCATCGGATCATCATTAAGGAGAAAAATCTTTCCTTGCTTGGTCAGGACTGGTTCTGATACTGGAGGTGGCGGAGACTACGTGGCGACCTCATATGCTCTTGACATGAGGTCGGTATCTTGGTCCTATGGCTCCTGTGCCAACTCTGTGTCCATCTCTTCAACCATTTTCTCAATCTATTGAGCAAACTCCCGATCCTGCAACTACTCACCCTCTTCTTCATCTGCTGTCTTTTCTCACTCTTCAACTTGTATTGGCGTTGTTTGATCTATGATCACACCTTTCCCTTCTTCTTGTTCAAGTTTCTTCTTCTCTTCCCTCTCTCTCCTTCTTAGCTCCTACTCTTCTTTCAACTTCTTCTCCATTTCCTGCAACTTTCTTTCTTCTTCCTCCAAACTTTGCTTTTCTCTCTTCCTTCTCTCTTCTCTGTTTATGTGCTGTTGCCTCTTCACCTCCACTGCAAAAGTTTCTTTCTCAATGAGAGGATATCCTTTGAATTTGTAGCTTTTATGAGATTTCGGGTTCTCGACAATCTTTCTCTTGCCTTTGTCTTGCACCAGTTTGTTGCTCACTGCTATTGTTGTTGTTTATTCCTGTGGTGCTGTTGCCTACATAGCAACTTTCCATTTGATAGCCATGCTGACTGGTTCATTGAGCTTGGAGGAGTTGTAACGGTACCTCCAAGGATATTCCTCTTCCCAATGAAATGTCCCGTAGATCCATGGATAATACAACTTCACACAATGGTTCTTGTAAATATAGTGGGGATCATATGAATTGTAGCCTTTTGTGTCAAAATCAAACTTTTCTGAATCCTTGGCCTTGACATCCGCATCCTTCAAGCTCCTGATCTCGTACACTCCAATACGCAAAGGAAGAGTAGGCCATGGTGCCTTCTTCCTCCTATGCATCCCTGTTGATAACCCTATGGAGATGTCATATGAAACCTCTTGCATGACCAACTTATTAGTGGAAAATCTTGGTAGCACATGCGGAAGCTTCTCTCCGCCAAACATCCCATTGAAGGGGACACTAGGTGAGGCATACCAATATGTAACATTACGTAATGCATCCATCACTTATTGGGACATGTAAGGTAGATCTTGGTCAAATATCAACTTGTAAACCGAGATGATGAAATGGTCAGATAACCTTGCCATGAATCCTTAGTAGTTGCACTAGGAAAGAAACTTGCAATAAATATTCACGGCAGTGTCTGATGGTGTCCATGTCCAACCCATGCCAAAAAATTGATGATGGGCACAAATTGCATCAAGTAGGTACATAGACATATAGAATCTTGCTTGCTCATCCTTGGGAAAATTCTAGGCATTAGTCACATGCACTTTCAACTGAAGAGCCAACAAATTCGACCGTAAAATTGTTATGAGAATATGATCAAGAGTTGGTAGGCCTTTCTGAGTGACTTAGTCTTGTAAACATGATTGGGTGTCAATCTGAACTTTGACTACTCTTTCAACCAATGCTTTATGATGTCTCTAGAGTTTATATTACTATGGGTGGCATAGAAAAGTGCACCCATGCGGTTCACCAGCTGTGGTGAGTGATATATCTGATGATAGTTTTCTGTCCCGAAGGTAGCAAGCTGTGTTCCACTGGCACTCCTCAATGTCATCATCTCGGGATTGGTATGTTAAAAAATATAGTGGATGATGTCCAAAAATGGGAAGGAGGGGTACCTGCATGCAACCATATATAAGGTTGAACAATGGATGTTGACATAGACCTACCAATCTTCTAGATCTTCCTTGAAGTTCCCTGCAAATGATTTTTTGCCATGTTATCTTCATGTCCTTCTATATGAACAACTGTGTGTATACATAGATTTTCAATTTCATTGACACTTGTTCAACTGCATCCCTAGTGCTACTCTGGACAATATCCTTTGATGCATATTTCTTGGAATCCATGTTACCTGTACTGCTGAAGAGAGCTGCTCAACAACTACTCCACCTAGAGATAGAGCAGACACTCATGGCATGCAAATGTTAGATTGAAATCAACAGCACTTCAAGAACATACCAAGCAACAAACTGGGCAATTGTGTTGAAAATAGCAACAAGAAATGCTAAATATAGAAGTGCTAAAAATAACATTTCTATAAATAGCATTTCGGGATACATTCCAATTTTAGTTAGTCCCTTAACTAAAATTGAGAATTAAAATTCGAATTTGATCTTAGAAGCTATTTGAAAAATAATTAATTAATTCATCTTGATATAATTAGTTGGAGAAAATCAAATATGAAGTCTATGTGAAGACATGCAACAATTTTCCCTTTGATTGAGGAAGTTATCCCTTAATGAAGGAGATCAGGATGAGTTGTAATTTGAGCTGTAATTAGTTAGCTTAGTGAATTGAGTTAAGTCCAGTTAGATTAGTTCCAACAGTTTGTGGAACTGATTGTGAGTAACTACTGTACTTCAATTAACTAAATATTCTCTCATAAATAACTCATGCATGTCAGTTTAGTTAGAGACCTAGTTGAGATCAGAGGATGGGACATTGTACTATCAGTTGCAGGAATATTCCATTGAGGATATCTCTTGCATACAGAAAGAATTCATTCCTTGGATATTGTGCAGTTACTTTTGAGTTTGGTGAGTTGTGCGAGAGGTGAATTCACACAGGTGGCAGCCAAATGACCCAGGAGAAACTGCGCAAGGAAATAGGAGGCTTGGAGGACTAAGGGAAGGCATATGTTGTGTCTATTCAGTCTATGAGCAGCATTGAGGGATTGTACTGAGAGCTGGATAGCTTGTGAGCTAAAGCTTTGTGTAATCCTGAGACATTTTCCACTTGTATGATAATACAGATAGCGGGGTTTTTAGCTGAGACTTTCCCCAGAGTATTCTTTTGTGTTCATGTGTGATTGTTTCTTCTTCATCTATTATATGTGTTCTATTTGATCTTGCTCAAAATCGATTAAGCTTCCGCAAGTTTGTTTGTAGAAGTAGATCAAGTATTTTGCTTTAGTATATTGCATTATTAAGTGATTTACAGTGAGAATTTCTACATGGTATTAGAGCAAAGGTGATCAAAGTGAAGAACAATATACAAAGAAGGGAGAAGTTCAAAGTTTGAAGTTCATGATTATAGAAATCAAATTCTTATCACATCTCAAATTTCACCAATGGCGTTCAACAGTTTGAGACTCGAGTATGCCCTGGATGGTAGCTCGAATTATATAGCCTGGAAGGATCGCATGGAAGCAGTAATAGAGGACAATGGTTTGAAGGACTTCATTGATCAAGAAGTCCCCAAGCCAACAACTGCTAATGCCCAAGAATTGGCAGAATGGAAGAAATGTGTGGCTAGAGCGAGGAGGATTCTTCTGGAGGGAGTTCGAGACAACATTGTCTCAAGTCTCCATGGGAAGGAGACACCATTTTCAATGTGGAAAACATTGAAGGATCTATATCAGAACAACAACGATCAGAGGAAGCTGGCGTTGAAAGACAAGCTTCAGAAAATCAAGTGTGAAAAAGGCGACACGATCTCTACATATCTGAACAAGCTCACCACCTGCAGGAATGAGCTTGGAAGTGTAGGGATCACGATAGCCGATGATGACATGGTGAGTCTTTCTCTCCTTGGTCTTCCTAAGAGCTGGCATAGCTACCAAGACTTAGTAAATGGAAGAGAGAAACTGCCAGATTGGGCACGACTTTGGTCGAATATGATGTAGGAGGAGATAAGAAGAAGCACCAGAGATGGATCTTCATCAAAGCAAGATGATGAAGAAAATCTAGCCTTAGCGAGTAAGGCGAGGAAAGAGAAGGGGAAGGCTTCCCATTCCAAATCGAGTTCTTCCCATGGTGGGAAGAAGATTGACAAATTGAAAGTGAGATGCTTTCATTGTCATGAGGTGGGCCATTATGCTACAAATTGTCCATAGAAGAAATCCAAGAAGGGATCCTCGAAAGGATCAGATGGTGAGGCACTAGCCTCACAGTTTGAATTGGATTTCACTGTCATCGCATGCATGGTTTCATTGTTGTTGGGTTGTGTTTGGTACCTGGACAGTGGAGCCTCATTCCACATGACCGACAACAAGAGTCTATTCAGTACCTTGGAGGAGAAGGACCTCCAGATGTGAATAGAGATGGGTGATGATGGAAAGTATCATGTTTCAAGTGAAGGTATGATTGTGTTTCAGAGGGAGCATGGAGCTCCTCTCACCCTGACTAGTGTAAAGTATGTGCCTGGTTTGAAGAAGAACCTTGTGTTCGCTGCTATGCTAGAAGACAAAGGCTATGATGTAGTCTTTAGTAAAGGAAAGGAATTCCTGAGGCATATCGGCATTGGACAGACCAAGAGGATTGGGATTCGAGTAAAGAATCTCTACAAGCCAGAGGTAGCTGACTGTGCTTCATTGAGTTCCAAATCAGAGTTGGTGCAGATCCAAGATATTGGCGAGCTATGGCATAGAAGATTGGGCCACTTGCACCATGGGGCCTTGAAGATCATGGAAGAGATTTCTATGGACTTCCTAAGGGTAAAATGGAGCAAGTGGATACATGCAAAGGTTGTACCTTAGGTAAGTATGAAAAATGTTCCTTTCAAGATCGAGACAGTTGAGCTGGAGCAATCCCGGAGCGAGTTCATACAGATGTGTGTGGACCTTTCTCGACAACCTCCACTACTAAAAAAAGGTACTATGTTATTTTTATTGATGATTTTTTCGTAGATGTTGGATCTACTTCATGCAGAAGAAGGATCAAACCTTCTCAAGGTTTTGTGAGTTCAAAGCCTTGGTTGAGAAAGAATCTAGAAAGAAAATAAGGGCCTTTTGAAGTGACAATTGTGGAGAGTATGTCGCTCAATAGTTCAAGGAATTATGTGCAGTAGAAGGAATTAAACGGGAGTTGATGACACCCCATAACCCACAGCAAAATGGGGTGGCCGAAAGGAAGAACAGATCGATTGTGGGAGCAGCTCAAGTGATGCTGCATGACCAAAGCCTACCACTTCATTTGTGGGATGAGGCATGCAATACATCAGTATACTTGTAGAATAGAAGCCCGCAACATATACTGGGGATGAAGACAACAGTGGAGGCTTTTTCCAGGAAGAGACCAGATGTGAGTCACTTCAAGATCTTTGGATCATCGGTTTATTGCCATGTGACCAAAGATGCCTGGAAGAAGCTAGAACCAACATCTGAGTTTGGGATACTTGTGGGGTACACTGATACACCCCATAACTATCGAGTGTTCTTGCCTACCAGTCAAAGGATAATGGTACGCAGAGATCTGAAGTTCGATGAGAAAAAGGCCATGTGAGTTTCCCTTGAGAGGGAGCTCAAGTTGCATGCAGAGGAGGAACTTTTGGTTCCTAAGGAGGAGGAGCCTGAGACTGATGCAAAGTAGCGACATGTAGAGGATCCGGGAGTGGAGACATCCACTCATGCAGAGTCTTCCAGAGATGGGCATAAACGCTCAAGGAAAGTTGACAGATTGATGTTGGATGCAAGAGAGAATGTGGGATAGCCATCTTCTCAGCACAGACTGAGGAGGTCATTCGAGCGGTACACTAGTTACATGGCCCTGGTTGGGGAGTGTGTAGATACCAAACCATCTTCCTTCAAGGAAGTAGTGCAAAAACCAATCTGGATTGATGCTATGGTGGAGGAGTATGAATTCATAGTTCAGAACAGTGTTTGGGATGTTGTCCCAAGACCAGAGGACAAGTCAGTAGTGAGTTCCCAATGGCTTTACAAGGTAAAACAAGCAACTGATGGGAGTTTTGGGAAACATAAGGCAAGGTTTGTTGCCCGTGGTTTCTCACAGGTCGAGGGGATCGACTATGATGAGACTTTTTCTCCTGTATCAAGGTACTCATCTATCAGATTGATGTTGACACTATCAGCACAGATGGGTTGGAAGATCCATCAGATGGATGTGAAGACTGCGTTCCTCAATAGCGAGATTGAGGAAGAGGTGTACATAGAGCAGCTGGAAGGAGTTGAGATCTTCGATTGTGAGTCGCATGTGTGCCGACTCAAGAGAGCTTTGTACGGGATGAAGAAAGCACCTTGTGCTTGGTACACTAGGATCAACAACTATTTCACTAAGTTGGGCTTCACAAAGAGTGAATTAGATGCAAACCTTTATCACATCATGGTAGGAGGTAAGCCATTGATCATTGTTCTTTAAATTGTTGATCTGATATTGACAGGTGATGATTAGTTGATCAAGTATTGCAAGGAGGACCTTGCAAGAGAGTTTTAGATGAAAGACATGGGTCTTATGCACTAATTTCTGGGCATGGAAGTGTGGCAGAAGGATGGGGAAGTGTTTGTGTCTCAAGGAAAGTATTCCAATGAGATACTCAGGAGATTCCACATGGAGAAGTGCAATCCCATGCAGACTCCTCTGGCTGGTAACTGGAGGAAGGAGGATGCTACTTCAGGTGAGGTAGTAGCTGCTACTGTTTATCGGTAGCTTGTGGGTTCATTGATGTATTCAGTGAACACATGACCATTTTTGTGCTTTGCGGTGAACCAGCTAAGTCAAGCTACGGTTCAACCTACCAAGCTGTTTTGGAATGCAGCAAAGCATGTGCTGAGATACCTCAGAGGCACATCCCAGTATGGATTATGGTCCAAATAGACAGAGGGAGTGAAGCTTCAGGGCTTCACAGATGCAGATTGGGCAGGGAGTCCATTAGATCGGAAGAGCACTTCAAGAGGAATTTTCAACCTTGGTTCAACTACAATTTCTTGGTACAACAAGAAACGGAGGTCAGTTACACTTAGCTCAGCAGCGACTGAATACATGGCTGCCAGTCAGGCAGCACATGAGGCCATTTGGATGTGGAAAATTCTAGTTGGATTGTTTGGTTAGAGGATGGATCCAACTGTGATCTATTGTGATAATTAGAGTTGTATCAAACTCTTTGAGAATCTAGTATTTCATGACAGGTCCAAGCACATCGATATCTGATATCATCATCTTTGAGACTGTGTGGTGAAGAGGATCATGTTGTTGCTGCATGTTTCGACCAAGGAGTAGGATGCAGATATTTTGACTAAGGCATTGTCAAAATGCAAATTCGAGTTCCACATAGATAGGATTGGGGTGATTGATAATCCATTTCTTGTTGAGAGGGAGTGTTGAAAATAGCAACAAGAAATGCTAAATATAGAAGTGCTAAAATAGCATTTTAGGATACATTCCAATTTTATTTAGTCCCTGAACTAAATTGAGAATTAAAATTCGAATTTGATCTTAGCAGTTGTTTGAAAAATAATTAATTAATTCATCTTGATTTTATTAGTTGGAGAAAATCAAACATGAAGTCTATGTGAAGACATGCAACAGATTTTCCCTTTGATTGAGGAAGTTATCCTTAATTAAGGAGATCAAGATGAGTTGTACTTTGAGTTGTAATTAGTTAGCTCAGTTAATTGAGTTAAGTCCAGTTAGATTAGTTCCAACAGTTTGTGGAACTGATTGTGAGTAACTATTGTAATTCAGTTAATTGAATATTCTCTCATAAATAACTCATGCATGTCAGTTCAGTCAGAGACCCAATTGAGATCAAAGGATGGGACAATGTACTATCAGTTGCAGGAATATTCCATTGAGGATATCTCTTGCATGCAGAAGGAATTCATTCCTTGCAGATTACGTAGTTACTTCTGAGTTTGGTGAGTTGTGTGAGAGGTGAATTCACACAGGTGGCAGCCAGATGACCTAGGAGAAACTGCACAAGGAAATAGGAGGCTTGGAGGACTGAGGGAAGGCATATGTTGTGTCTATTCAGTCTATTAGCGACATTGAGGGATTGTACTCAGAGCTAGATAGCTTGTGAGCTAAAGCTTTGTGTAATCATGGGACATTTTCCACTTGTATGATAATACAGATAGCGAGGTTTTTAGCTGAGGCTTTCCCCAGAGTATTCTTCTGTGTTCATGTGTGATTGTTTCTTCTTCATCTGTTATATGTGTTCTATTTGATCTTGCTAAAAATCGATTAAGCTTCTGCAAGTTTTCTTGTAGAAGTAGATCAAGTATTTTGCTTTAGTATATTGCATTATCAGATGATCTACATTGAGAATTTCTACAAAATGCTGGGAAGGATTACGCAATTCTGGCTCTCAGAGGTGTCTGACTGCTAGCTGGATCTGCGCATTGCACAATCCCAACTACCAATGGGGAGGTGATGCTGACTGGAACTGCGTAATGTGCAGTTCAGTATGGTATGAGTTGGTTGGGATTGCGAATTGTGTAATCCCATCGATCAAGGCTTTTGGAATGGCTCTTGGAACTGTGCAGTGCATAGTTGGAGCCTAGCATTGGAAATCTCTGTGCAATTCCTAGAGCATAAGCAGATCCTTGAGATCCAGAAATGCGTAGTGCTTTATGAGAAGAGCTAGATCTGGGCCAAGGAAGCCTAGATCTGCCGAAGGGAAACATGAAAACAAGTATATATGAAAGTATAAGTGATGGTTGGTGTAGATATGAGTGAATGATGATGCATGCAATAAAAAAAAGTGCATGAATTAATGAAACTGAAGAACAATGAAGCTTGTGGAGAGAGTCGCTGCAACGATGACAGTTAGTGGAAAAAATAGGCAATGCATGTGACACTTAAGAAAGGCAATGCAAAACTTAAATCAACACTTCTACAAGATAAAACAAAACAAAATGCCAACGGTTTTTCAATAAGATGGGCAAAAGAACACTCTCACAAGCCAAGCGAACAAAAGTGACAGAAAAAGTAGCAAAAGACTAGAAAAGCAAGACTTACCTGTAAAAGCTACGATGACTATGTCGAAGGTTCCTATATCTCCTCGAGAATGCCAGAGCTCCAAGATCAAATGTGAAAGTGAGCTTTGGCAACATCCATTAAATATATTTGGTTGATTTAGGGTTTATGATGCGAAGGCAAAAAATCTAGGAAAAAGCGACACATGGCGGCAATTTCCAAAAATAACTCAAGTGTAACTCCGACTGCTAAAAATATATCCCTATTTGTTAGGGATGATTTTTTAGGTTTTAATTTTTATTTATTTTTTGGGAAAGGCTTCCATTCATGCTAGGAGAGATTTTGCAGTTCTAGGGAGAACTGTGCAACTCACTAGCACATACATCGAGCAATTGTTGGGGGAAAGCTTCTGTGCAATTCCTCGGTTGAGTGGCTCTAGCTGCCTCTCATGATCTGTGCAGTTTCCTAGCTAAAGGTAGGCTGTTAGCTGGGTCTATGCAATTCTGGAGCAGAAGCTCACTATTGGATTGAACTGCACATTTCATGACAACATGGCTAGTTTCCCTCAAGGATTGCACAACTCACTAAGGCAAGTCTAGAACCGGATTGCAACCAAGTCAAGAGGTCAGCTTGTGGTTATAAAGAAAAGTAAGTAAGAAAACAAAAGCTATAAGGTAAAAGATAAAAATCAATGAAAGCACGAATACATGGTTTAGTGCAAGATAAACTACTTGGATTTTAGTAGGGAGGCTCCAAAACTAAGCGTAGGAAAAATTTTGGAGGGTGGTTGTAACCGCTAAAACAAAGGTGAAAGGATCGTGCAAAGAATAAATGGAAAGCCGAGCATTGACAATCATACCATGTCCTCTTGAAATTCTCCATGCTTTTTTAAGAAGCTAACACAGTCTCATGCAAAACTTTATTACAATGGAAAGAAAATAAAGGGTAGGAAAAACACAAAGAAAAAGTAAAACAACTAAAATATATTAACCCTACTCCTAAAATAATGAAAGATAGGCTAGGCTAACATAAAATGAAACTTCCAATGTAACCACCAAAGCATTACCTGACTTGTATGGGTGAGGGCATCAATAGCAAGAAAGATGATGAAGAATAATAGCTACCAAAAGAATAAAACATGAAATTTTGCAACACTCGAAGATCAAAAACCCAAGCATAAAAATATAATAATAAAACATATGCCAAACATTCTACTAATGCATTATGGTGTTTGTACACATCACAACAAGCTGTCATGCTAAAACATTCTTCCAAACTTTGAAACTTAGCAAAGATGAAGAAAGTGAAAAACTTGCGTTTTGCAAATGGGGTTTCCAAGTATGATTTATCCATCGATTGAGGACTAGGATCATGAAAAACAAGTGAGGAATGTGAAGATTGCAAGATAGATTGATTTTCGACTTTCACGATCAACTGATGAGGGTTCTTGAAATAAAGAGTACCACTTGGATCATTCTTGGGACTTGCATAAAGACTGCGAGAACCTGACATAACCATCAATGCATGCTGAAGTGCCTTGAAAACTTGAGGTAAATCCAAGACATCAAAAGGTATATCATTGAAGACCAATGACTTATAATATTCAACAATTGAAGATGCAAAGTCATTAGATGAATCAATGAATATATCAAGACAACCATGATTAGAATTTTCTTCATTTGAAAGAAAGGAATCCTCATGATATGATGAATCATAGAGAGTGGGAGATTGAAAACAAGGAATTTCACTCTTTGTTTCTTCAAAATGATAAGATGATGGATGAGAGAGATCACAAAGAGAATATTTTTCTTCATCCTGTTCTGATGTAAAACTGACATACCATGATTCCTGATTATGATCAAAATTAACATTCTTAAAGACTGACTCATCGCAAGATGTGACAATTACGATGAGCTCATGGAAAATGTTAAGATAGTGGGGGAGAGGTGAGAGAGAAAAAAATAATCTTTCATTGCAAGTTGTTCAAAATTAAAATCCCACATATAGTCATTATGAATGCTATCACAAGTTTCTTGGTTAACACTAAGTCCATCCTGAATTTGATCCTCATGACAACTAGAAGAAGTGATTATAATGAGTGGATATGACAAATCAAGATAAAGAGGATCAAAGGAACCAATAGATGGAGGATAAGAAGAAAGAATGTCACTGATAAAATAGATTCACAATTGAAACTTACATTTGAGTTTTGAACATGTGGGGTGGGAGAAGGTGGTGGTAGATTAATAGATGGATTTTTAGTTCTTCCAGCTCAACCAACGTACATGGAGTTGTTTTATGAGAAGAAGATGAAGAGTAACTCATGACAACAAATTCTTTCGTCATAGATTTAATAAATCTATAACTAGTATATGTCGAGATACTTTTGAAAGATTCATATTCTGTTGGATTCATCGAAATGTGAACAAGATACCTGAACTTCTCTTTCATAAAATTCCAATCAATATCATCCTCAGAAAATTCGTAACAGAAATGAATAAAACGATTATGAAAATCTTAAAGAGATTCATCAGGGGATTTTATAAGATGAATGATTTTCTTATAAATAGATTCATAGTCATACCTATCAAAGGTGCGATGAAGTTCCTTGAAAAGATGTTCGAAAGAGTGAATGGAAGCGGTTGGAAATGTGTAACACCATTCTTTAATAAGTGTTTTGAATGTAGGGACGAACAACATGCGAAAAATATCCTCATAGTGAATTTCGTAATAAGTGCAAAATTAAAGAAAGAAAGCAGTGTGCTTGAGAATCGTTGTTCCACCCCCACCATCAAACTTCATATTTGGCACGTCTTGAAATATCCTCAAGGGAACTTTGAGATTTACAACTCTAGAAAATCATGCCGGTGTCAACATTTATGAAGAAGCCATTTGAAGGATAAGGAAGGTTCAAACAAACTTCACGGGCTCAACTTGTCATATGGCCTTCCTTCTAATGCCAACACCTAGTGACGATGTTGGAAGCTGCCAACGGATGCAGGGGGTATCCCCTATGTGAAGTCCCAATTAGACCATACACAGTTTGGAGTAGGAGACTCAACTGGAATACGACCATTTTTTGAAGTAATGGGTTTTAATGGTGTGCCTTGGCTACAATAACTGCATAGAATGATGTATGAATAACTTTGAAGAAACAAATATATGGTCTTTGTGAAATATCAAGTGCAATGCATGAGAAGTTCCATCACACCAAAGGAAAAGAGAGTGGGCCCCTTAGAAGCCTGTAATAGTACTTAGATTGAAAGGGGAACTGAATGGTAAAAGAATCATAAGTTAACCTTCAAAATAGTTCACAAGATAACCATGATCAAAATAACATAACATCACACATTCAACAAGATTCATACTAAGGCAAATGAAATAGTTCATAAGAATTAGTGTAAATGAAATAATGCATATCGAAAACATAACAATAATAATCTTACTACATCCACGACATATGCATGAAGACGTGTTGACTCTAAGATTTTATTAAAAGTTAAAATTCCAATAATACATATACAATTAACAAACCACTAATCCCAATAGTGGAATATGAATCCAACACCTACTCGTCCAAAGATAGATAATCCTTCTATGGTAAAGGAGAAGCCAAGACTCTCATAAAAACTCCCTAACTTTCAATCCTAAGCCAAAAGGCTAGCCAAAATCCATTTACATGAGTTATGAGTGTATTTCGATAACATATGATATGACTACCAATCTTCCTTTGTGACTATTTGTCTTCCCTCATGACTCTTTGACTTCTTTTACATAATGACTCTTCATATTCCAAATTTACACTTGGACTTCCACCTACAAAAATATTTAAATACAGTATTGCAAATACCCATATAAGACAAAATTGGGTAGAGTCAAATCGACAAGCCTAGTAAGAAAAACACCATGTCAGGCTTGAGTTTGGGGAGACACGAGCTCAACCACTTCAACTTGTAGCTTTTTGGTCACATAGCGTTGCCAAGTTCTATACTGTGCAATGATTCCCTCCAAAATTTGTGATGGGATTAGGCTAGAAGCGAACTCTAGCCTCCATTGCATCTAGGTACACAGTCTTAGATCCAATCTGAGTTTCCTTCTTATACAGGAAAAACATGGTGTTGATCTTGGTAGGGCCACCAATATACTTTTTCATATCATGTCTGTTAAACTCTAGATATCCCTTGGTTAGTAATTTTTCTGAATTGGTCCAATTATTCATCAACTTCGTATCTGACCTTGTTTCTGCCTTTAGCTTTGGTGAGTGTGCCAACTAAAGGGATCTTGTGTGACTTCACCATGAAATCCACACTATTATACAACCATGCATAAGAGGCCAGAATGTTGGTGATGGAAGATATGAGCTATTTGTTTCTTTGGATAAACATCCAAACTTCAACTTTCTCCAACTCAACTTGTTGCCTTGTCTTCTTTACCAACTCACGAGGTGCACCTCTATACTGCATTCCCCACTCATGCACAACAATGATGGCTGTGTGAAAAACCTTGAGAGATTTAGCATTCTCTTTCCATTTTTGTTGCATACTATGCAATTAGAAAAATCTTTGTGCATGGTGACTAACTCATAGAGGTTCTTCATGGTTTCTTCCAATGCTGATACTTCACCAAGTATGGCTGCCATGAGTTCTTCTAAATACACCTATGCGAGAGCTGCTTTCTAAACCTATGCATGGAGTTGTTCAATCTATTTCTTTTCAACCTCTAATTTCTTTTCTATTTATCTATTCTTGGCCACCAAATACTTTGTATTTGACTTGGAGGATATTGCGAAGTCCAAGTTGGCTACGATAATGGCTTTTGGATTATTTCGGGTATCCATCATGATCGCCTTTTTTATGATAAAATAAGCGTGTGTGAGATATTCCGAAAATTGTTTATTTCTTGCCTATACGAGCTTCTTCTTCATCTCATTAAAACTTAAATTGTAGATACCCATCACCGAACCTTCATCAAGAGGAGTAATTTCCTCTTCCTCACCTAAAGCTTTCCCTTCTATAGGAGGAGGGGGAGACTGAGTGGTGATCTACTACGTACAAGGAATGAGATCAACATCCCAATTTTGTTTCTCTAATTATACCTCCATATCTTGGATCACTATCAAATTTTCAATTTCTTTGACAAGTTCCTTATCCGGCGGATGCTTTCTTTCTTCTTAAAGTAGCCAATTTTGTTCTTCTTCTTCGGCTTGCTTCAATGTTGTTTCTTCCTCTTGTTTTCTCCTTATTTATTCTTGTTGTCTCTACCTCTCTTCTTGTTCCTTCTATTCTTGTTCCTCCTTCTGCCTTAATTCTTCCTCTTGATTCTTCCACTTCCTCCTTCTTTACTTCTACTATAGCCTCTTTCAAGATGATTAGATCTACTTTGAATTTGCAACTTTTCTCTTTTGCAAGATTGTGCACAACCTTCCTCTTAGCCTTTTCATGCACTAGGTTACGTATTTCTGATGGTTCTGCTTCTGGAGTGGCTTCTTGCTGAGGAGTGACTTGTGATGTACCTGCAAAACTAACTGGTGTGTGGGGTTTGGAGGCATTATAAAAATTCTTTATCTTTTCCTCCTTAGGTCTGGGATAAGTCCCTCTTGGCCAATTGAAATGTATCTTTGGACAATGTCGCTTGAAAACACTATGGGAATGTATGGGGGGTATTCCATGAGATTGAACACAAATTTTCTAATTCTTTTCCCTCACCCTCCATGTTAGTGTCAGTCTTTCCAGCCTTCCTCCAGTGATCAAATATGCTCTTACAAAGTGGTTTCAGAGTGTTAAGGTCAAATTTTGTCATTTCAAAAAAGTTTTCAAGCAAAATTTGGTCACTAGGCATTAGGTCTAGGGTTTGCTTTAACTCATTCTAAAGTTGCCCAAATGCCAATCTATGTCACTATTCAGCTGAGTCTATCATCATTCATAGGGTTGTCATTATCATGTCAGTGTCTAATGAGTCATTTTACATCTTGTTCATGCTTCAGTTGTGCTTTGGCAAGTTCATTTCCCTCTCCTAGGGTTTTGAAGGCAATTTCTCTTGGACGGTCAAATCATCGGCAAAACTTGTTTCCTGATGTTCATACACCTTCCCCTATCCTTCATGTACCTTAT
>APFE031165815.1:123252-175710 GCA_000404065.3 Pinus taeda | reverse complement strand
TCCCCTTCATTTCGCTTCATTTCGACCAAAACCCTTGTTCCACACATCAGGATAAGTTTCACTAAAATGATGTTTCTGAGCAATCAAAGATGATTTTTTCAAAACTGAGAGAGGTTTTTGTCGAAAACATGCCAAGGAAGAAAAACCTCCTTCACTTTTGGCACAGGTGTCATGGTTTTAAATAAATGTCAAAAATACCGGCGAGAACGAAGGTGCTCCAAGGACGGTTGGCCAAAGCACAAAAATGAAGGAAAACGCCCAATCCACTCCAAATTTTGGCCAAAGCCTCTTTTACTGAGAATGTTACTTTATTGGGGACTCCCAGCCCAAATTTCAAGAAATTTGGAGTAAATTTTGTCATTTGTGAATTTTTTGGAAATTTACAGGTTTTGGCTTCTCAACGGGTCTCACCCCCAGTGAGACCCTTTGTCATCGTAGCTCCGTTTTGCAAAAACTCAGCATTTTTGGATTTTTCATGTAAAGTTACATATGCCTATGGATGGATTTGAGTTTTTATGTAGTTCTGGGCCTCCAAAAGGTCAAAATACATGAAAAATTTGACTTTCTGCCCCTTTTCTGAGTTGCAGAAGCAGTCTTGGGAGAATTGAGTTTTGACTGGGCAAATGACCTCCAAATTCAAAAATTATGGTTGGGTTGGAAAGTAGACTTGCAGAAATTTCCAACGGCCTATCCTGCACCCAATTCTGATACCGGGAAGGCCTCAAAACAGAGCTCCAAAGTGCGCGACCTGTTGAGAAAAGGGGCGCGACCCGTTGAGGAAATGTTGCCAGATTTGACCAGTTCAGCCCAGAAATTCCAGTTTTGACCTTTTTCGACTTTCTGAGGTTAATGATGATCTTAATGGATGTAATTGTGACACTTTTTGGATACTTTTACTCTTGTTTAACTCTTCTAGAAGAATTTCTCATGTAAAGGGTAAAAATTGAATGTATGAACTGATTTCCAAGTTTATAGAGGCAAGTTGTTTTGACTGCCTATTTTGTAGTGCTTAGTTTAGAAGTTGTTCAAACTGCTCCTAGGATAGTGAGCTCGACCCATGAAGGCAGGGAAATAGGTTAGATCATCTATATTATGTACTTTCTTACTCATTGTGATGGTTGGACTCTTGAGAGAGCAATAGCTCATTGTATTATCTCTTGTATCTCTGCAATTTTTGGCAAGGAAGACCAGGGTTTTGCAGTCATATTTGGGATTCTTGTGGACTCATGTGTTGATGGTGTGATTCTTCAGTCATTGTAAGCTTTGTTATGTGTTTCATTTTCCTTCTATACTTCTGCATATTAGACAAATGAAGTGGTAAAGTAAGAATTCATGCTTGTCATGCTCTGCTTTTAAGTTTGTTTAATTTTGATGTTTTCTACTATTTAAAGAGAATTCAAATTCATTGTTTTCTCTCTTTAGCCTTCTCTCTTTCATTTCTGACCATTCACTTCAGCCAAAGACATCAGCACGGCCTCCTACCTTGCCCCAAAGACTCCCCTGCAGAAACTGTGTCCCATCCCCGCAGCCAAATTTGCCCTCTCCTCAACTTGCCACCAAAAACCCAAAAACCCCAAAATCAAATTCTTTTATCAGTTTACTAGCCTAATATCAGTGTTACTTTGTTGGTCATCTCCCTAATTGAAAATTTTCCAAGAGAGACCGGAGAGAGCCTTCTCCTGCCCCGTAGGGCTAGCTACGAGGCTGAATGGTTTGATGTAGCCTTGAGGTTTACCTTTCTCAGCCTGAGGTGAAATTTCAAGCTAATACTTCGCATCCTTCAGGTTCTTGATCTCTTACGATCCAATCTGCAAAGGAAGAGTGGGCCAAGGTGCTTTCTTCTTCCTCTGAAAGACTCTTGATAAAATTGTGGAAAGATGATAAGCTACTTCCTGCATGACAATTTTATTAGTGGCATACCTCGGTAGTAGATGTGAACACTTCTAACCATTAAACACCCTGAGGTATGTGCCATCTAGTGAGGCAAACCATTTAGCAAGTTCTTCTACTACTTCCATTGCCAGACGAGACATGCAAGGTGCAGATTTTTACTTGTAGATTCAAACAGCTTGTAATATGCTAAAACAAAAAACTTGAATCTACTCTAATCTCCAGTGGAAACAAAAATTAATCGATGAAACCACTAAACATAAAAGGAAGAATTTCAATCGCACATAACACATTTTTTTTTGGTGGGAAAGCAACTGCTCAAAATCCTGATTATCTATATTTCATTAACTAGAAGATTTGAGAAGAAAATAAAATGCTTGTTCAACCCAAACAATTCCTGCACAAGTACAATCTATATCTCTACTTCACAAAACATCTCAAGCCAACACTTAGCCAATTCTTCTTCCTTCCAAGCCCCTACTTTCTTGCACAATTCCTGAGAGAAATAACCCATATTGAATTGGGAAAATCCATCACCACAATTGCGCAATCCATCATAGGCCTTCTACTAATTGCATGCACCATCTGTACAACTAGGAAATTATACGAATTATAGTACACTGTCCCTAAACTCTAATCTCAATTAGGTCTTCCTCTGAACTAACATGCATGAGTTATTTATGAGTGAAACTCCCCACCACTAGGCCTCTTACTAGTTCCTCCAACTGTTTGAACTAGTTTTACTGACTATAACTCAGTTAGACTAAGTTAATTAATTATAGTTCAAAATAACTCAACTTGGACCCCTAAAATTTAGGAATCACTCTAGAAGACTCTAGATAAACCTCCAACTCGAATTTATTGAGCCAACCAAGTAAAATTAACTTACTTAACTATTACAATTTGCTATGAGAATGGAATTTCGATTTAATTCCTAATTTAATTCAAGGACAAATTAAATTAGGATTTTTTTTTGCTATTTTTAACACTACCTCTCAACAATAAATGGATTATCTTCTACCTCGATCCTGCCTCTGTGAAAATTGAATTTGAATCTTGACAAGGCCTTTGGAAAAATATCTGTATCCTGCTCCTCTGTGGGAATGTACTCCAACCACATGATTTTTCTCTACGCACAATCTCAAAGATGATGATACTAGATATCAATATGCTTGGATTGATCATGAAAAATTGGATTCTCGGAGATTTTGATACAACTCTAATTGTTAGAGTAACTCCATGTTAGGTCCATTTGTTGACCAAACAAACAAACAAGAATCTTCCTCATCCAGATAGCCTCACAAGCTGATTGACTAGCAACCATGTACCCTGCTTCTGCTGAACTGAGTGAAATTGATCTCTATTTCCTACTGTATCAAGAAACAACTACTGATCCAATACTGAAGATCCCACCTGATGTGCTCTTCCTATCGGATGGACTGAATACCCAATCTGCATCAGTGAAACCTTGAACCTTTGCTCCCTCTATCCATCTGTACCAAAGACCAAACTGAGTGGTGCCTCTGAGGTATGTCAACACATGTTTGGCTACCTTCCAAAACAGGTTGGTCGGCTTAACCATAACTAGGCTAAGATGCTTAACTGCATAACACATGTCCGGTTGTGTGTTCACCAAATACATGAGTGAACCCACAAGCTATCTATAAATACTATCCTCCACTACTTCACCAGAAGTAGCATCCTCCTTCCTCCAGTTACCAGCTAGAGGAGTCTCCATGGTTTTACTTCTCTCCATGTGGAACTTCTTTAGTATCTCATTGGCATACTTTCCCTGAGAGACAAACAATTCCTAATCTCCTTGCCATACTTCCATCCCTAGAAAGTAGTGCATGAGCCCCAAGTCCTTCATTTCCAACTCTCTTGCAAGATCCTCTTTGCAAGACTTGATCAACTTATCACCACTTGTCATAATCAAATTGTCGACATATAAAAAAAAATCAACAATTTACCTTCAACCACAATATGGTAAAGGTTCAAATCTTCTTCACTTTTGGTGAAGCCCAAACTAGTGAAATAACTATTGATCCTGGTGTTCCAAGCACGAGGTGATTGTTTTAGTCCATACAATGCTTACTTGAGTTTTTACACATGCGAATCTCTATTGAAGGTCTCAAATCCTCTAGGATTCTCAATATACACCTCTTCCTCAATCAAGCCATTGAGGAATGTTTTCTTTACATCCATATGATGTATCTTCCATCCCATTCGCATTGACAGTGCTAGAATAGATCTGATTGATGAGTACCTTGCTATAGGGGAAAAATTCTCATCGTAATCAATCCCCTCGACCTGAGAGAACAATCTAGACACAAACCTAGCCTTGTGTTTCTCCACACTACCTTCAACTGCTTTCTTACCTTGTAAAACCATCTAGAACTCACCAATGACTTGTCTTCCGGTCTTGGGACCACTTCCCAAACACTGTTCCTGATAATGGAGTCATACTCCTCAACCATGACACCAACCCAAACTAGTTACTGCACTGCTTCCTCAAAAGAGGATGGCTCAATCTCTACACCTTCGATCATTAGAGCCATGTAGCTAGTGTGCCTCTTTGGTGATCTCCTTTGCCTACGTTGTGATGTGGGTGATCCCACATTCTCTCTATCATCATGCAATAACCTGTTAGTGCACTTTCTCCCATCTCTAGAAGAATATGCATGAGTGGGTGTTTCCACTCCCTGCTCCTCTGCATGTGGATTCTCCGCATCATCCCGAGGTTCCTCCTTTGGAGATAAAATATCGTCAACCACATGTAGCTGAAGCTCCCTCTCAAGGGAACATCTCATGGCCTTCTCTTCATCGAACTTCACATCTCTGCGAAACACTGTCATCCTGTTGGTTAGAAGGTACACCCGATAGTTGTGGGTGTATCAGCGTACCCCACAAATATGTCGAACTCAGTTGTTGGCTCTAGCTATTTCCATGCATCTTTGTAACATGGTAATAGACTGATGGACCAAAAATCCTAAAGTGTGACACATCTAGTTTCTTCCCTGAAAAATCCTCTTCCGATGTATTCATCCCGAGAATTCGATGAGGGATTATGTTTTGCAAATAAAAAATTGTGTTGCATGCTTCAACCCACAAGTGTAATGTTAGGCCTTTATTAGAAAATTATATATTATAGAGCAACAAAACACATAAAATATATTGCAGAAATACAAACACAGAAAATGCATAAAATAAGAGAGACACAGATATACGTGGTTCACCTAGTTTCGGCTATGTCCACGGAGAAACAACCAGTCCTTCCTTTTATATTATCCAGCAAACTGAAGAGATACAACCTACAACAGATCCACTGTAATTCCCTCTTCGCTCTCAATCTCCTCTCTCTTCCTCACCCAGAATACAGATCTACATAGACACAATACAATTACCTCATATATAGCGAGGGGTTTTCTTCTAGGTCAAAAAAACCTAAATTAAACATAACTTCTATCGTCAGATCTCCGCCTAATGAACGACCTAGATTGACTACGAAATTACAACATTTTACAAGGAAATTTTACATCTATTTTTAGCTTCAAAGGTGCTGTCCCCGATCCCCTGCCAAGGGGGGGGGGGGGCTCCCAAAGGTCGCAACTGTCCCCCCTGGATCCCGCCTGCAACAAATATTTTACGGGCAGCATGAACTGGGGTCCAATGCGGTGATACCTTTGAATACAGAAGATAATTAGGCTCCAAACCCAACAACCTTGATCATGCAACATTGCCCGTGCCACTCCCACAATAATTTTGTTCTTCCTTTCAACCACCCCATTCTGCTGTGGGTTATGAGGTGCTATCAACTCTCATTGAATGACTTCTGATGCACAAATTTTTTTGAACTTATTTGAAACATACTCTCCACCATTATCACTTCTAAGAGCTTTAAATTTCCCGCCAATATATTTTTTGAAAACTGATTTAAATTCACAAAACTTAGCGAACATTTGACCTTTCTTCTACATGAAGAAAATCCAACACTTACGAGAAAAATCATCAACAAATATTACATAATACATGTGCTTGGATGTGGATGCTGTTGAGAATGGTCCACACACATCTGAGTGAACTCGATCAAGGATCACTTGTGCTCGACTGTATTTTTCATGAAAGGAAGTTTTGGTGTAATTCCACAAT
Source organism: Pinus taeda (assembly GCA_000404065.3). Classification (NCBI taxonomy): domain Eukaryota; kingdom Viridiplantae; phylum Streptophyta; class Pinopsida; order Pinales; family Pinaceae; genus Pinus; species Pinus taeda. Next base: position 169,671 of record APFE031165815.1, on the reverse strand, counting down.
TTACATGCTTTTCACATGTCTCTTTTCTCTAGTGTACCCTTGGGAAGCCTTGTAGAAATTTGCTACAAGATCTTCAAAGCACCATGATGCAAATGACCCAATCTCATGTGTCATAACTCACTGATTTCTTGGCTCTGCACCTTCTATGCTTTAGTGCTCAAAGCAACGCAATCTTCTACCTCCAATTTGTAGAGGTTCTTCACTCGAACCCATACCCACTTCACCTGTCCTATAGCTATGTAAAAAGGAACACCTTGCCCTTACTAAATATCACATCATAGCCTCTATCCTCCAACATGGCAAGAAAAACCAATTTCTTCTTCAAACTCGAAACATACATAAAGTCTTGCAAAGTGAGGGGAGAACCGGACTCCCTCTGAAAGGTAACTGTACCAATGCCAGTTTCACTTTACCTCCCATCATCACCCATCTCGATATGCATATGGAGATCCTTCTCCTCCAATTTACTGAAGAGATATTTGTTATCAGTCATATGGAATGAAGCTCCATTGTCCAGGTACCACACACTACCCATCATTGATGACACCATACAAGAAATTAGGGTAAAATCCAGTTCTAATTGTGAAGCAAGAGCTTCACTTGCCACTCCTCCTGAGGGCTTCTTATCGGCCTTCTTGTGTGGACACTATGTGGCAAAGTGTCCCAACTCGTAATAGTGAAAACACTTGATTTTTGACATGTCCTTCTTCTTTCTTCCTTGACAAGAATCTGATTTGGAATGGGATGAATTCCTCTTCCCTTTCTTTGCCTTACTAGCTAAGGCACAATTCTCCTCATCATCATGCTTTGACGAGGATCCATGTCTGGTGTTTCATCAAATCTCTTCCTGTACCAAGTCAGACCACAATCTATCCTACTCTGGTAGCTTCTCCCTTCCATTAACTGAGTTCTAATAATTGTGCCATCTCTTGGGAAGTCCTAGAAGTGCTAGAACCACAATATAATCTTCAGCAATAGTAATCACGACACTTCCAAGCTCATCTCGACATTGGGTGAACGTGATCAATTACTTCGGAATTGAGTCACCATTCTCCATCTTGATCTTTTTGAGATTGTCCTTTAGTGACAAATTCCTGTGGTCACTGCTATTTTGAAACAGGTCCATCAATTAGTTCCACATTGCAAATGGATTTTTCTTATCATAAATATTCGTGACAATATGATCTCGAATTCCTTCTAGGATAATCATTCTCGCCTTTTCTACACACTTTATCCATTCAACCATATCTTTAGCATCAGATTCTGGAGGCTTTAGAATATCATATCTATAAATTCCTTCATCTTGTTGTCTTCCAACACTGCCTCCATCCTATCCTTCAAAGCTATGTAATTCAAGCTACCCTCAAGGGCATACTCAAGTCTCAATCCGTAGAATGACATCCTGCTGACTCTAAGGTATGAAACTGCAAATTTGATTTCACCTGCAAAACAAACTTGTATTCTCCTCTTCTATAATGTCTTCAACTCTGATACCATGTAGATTTTTACTTGTATATTCAAACTGCTTATGTAATATGCTAAAACAAAAGTCTTGAATCTACTCTACTCATCAGCGGAAACAAAAATTGATCGATAAAAACATTAAGTAAAAAAGGAAGAATTTCAATTGCACATAACAGAATATTTTTTTGGGGAAGCAACTGCTCAAGATCCCAACTATGTATATTGCATTAACCATAAGATATGAGAAGAAAATACAATGCTTGTTCAACCCGAACAATTCCTGCACAAGTACAATATGTCTCTCTGCTTCATAAACCATCTCAAGCTAACACTTAGCCAATTTTGGTGCCTGCCAAGACCCTACTTCCTTGCACAATTCCTGAGAGAATTAGCCCATATTTGATTGGGAAAATCCCTTACCACAACTGTACTATCCGTCATAGGACTAGTACTTATTACATGCACCATCTGTACAACTCAGAAAATTATACAACTGATAGTACACTATCCCTCAACTGCGTCTTCCTCTAAACTAACATGCATGAGTTATTTATGAGTGAATCTTCAGTTAACTCGTGGAGTAGTGAAGCTGCCCTAAAGCTGCTCCCCACTACTAGACCTCCTACTAGTTCCTCCAACTATTTGAACTAGTTTAACTGACTATAACTCAGTTAGACTGAGTTAATTAATTACAAAGAACTCAACCTGGACCCATAAAATTTAGGAATCACTCTACATGACTCTAGATAGACTTCTAACTTAATTTACTGATCCAACTAAGTCGAATTAACTTAGTTAAGTATTACAGGCTGCTATGAGAATATAATTTCAATTTAATTCCTAATTTAATTCAAGGACATATTAAATTAGGATTTCTTGTTGGTATTTTTAAAACAAGGTGTCTCTTCCTCAAAGACCATCTTGTACAGTGGTATGAAGAAGCTATCGGTCAACTTCTCCATGTCTCACCTATAGCTACTATCCAAATGTAACTTGCTATAAATATGTACAAAATGATCCTTTGGTGACCAAGTCCAACTCATGTTGGGAAAAGAGTTATGAACACATATCACATCCAACAGGTAAGCATACATATAGAACTTGGATTGCTTACCATTATGGGGGTTCTTGGCATTAGTCACATGAATATTTAATTGTTGAGCCAACAAATCCGACCATTTGAATGTTTTCCCTTCACTCATAACCTGATGCAACAAAATTGCCTAGCCTTCTGGAAAGGTTTTAGTACTAGTTTGACCATAGATCCGAAAATGTAGTACTATCAAGTACTGAAATGTTTTTCTAGGAGATTTGGTATTACAATTGTTGCTAGGTGTCTGGCGAAATTTGGATGGATCTTTCACCCAAACTTTGATGACATCTTTAGTGCTTAGGGAATTGGTGACTGCATAGAAGTGAGAATCCATGTAGACTTCTAGAAAGAGAAAATAATGCATAAGCTGAAAATCATGTGCCATGAATGAGGCAAGCTTTTGTCCACTAGAATTGTTGAGGATCGTGCTCTTTGCATATGTGTGTGACAATATCCACTTAATAATGTCTGCGCAAGAGATGCTCGAGATATTGCATGCAATCTTATGCAATCTTGACTTCTGGACATTGATATAAACTTGTTTGTCTTCAATATCTGCTTTGTAATTGGTTGTCGTGAACACATCTTTTATTGTGCACCATGTAATATCTCAATATTTCTCAATGAAGAGTTGAGTGTATGAAAGAACTAACATGGTAACATGATTACTCTCCACTATTTCACTGGTGCTTCTCTCATGGTGTCTTTTGAGGCGGATCTCTTCGGTGGCTTGATGATAGCAAATGATAGATTGGTATAACCTCAAAAAGTTGTAGTACCTGTATCACAAGATGCACTCATGGTGAATACAGATCAACTCATGCAAATCAATTAATTCAAAAAGATCAAAGCAAAAACTGAAGGTAAGGTTGTGTAGTTTCTAGGCTAAAGGTGGGAGACTAGGCTCATGAATTTCGCATTGTGCAGTCTCATCAAGAAAGGGGCGAGACTGATGTTTGAGACTATGTAATGCGCAGTCCCAGCTAGGAAGGATAAGGGAAGAGACTGCACATTGCACAATTCAGTGGCTAGGGTTGACGGTTGAGGTTTAGAACCGTGAAATGCACAATTGGGAAAGCCAATAACTATTCATTTCATAGTCTTAGAGGCAAAGCATGAAGCTCATTCCTTAAGAATGAAAATTTCTTAGTTGTGAATGACATTTGCTAGCCAAGATTACGTAGATCTTCTTCGAAATGAGAGAGAAAATTGACAAATTTGAGTGCTCGGGAAGGAATGAATGTAGATCAAGTTGAGGGGAAGATAGATCAGTGAAAATTAACTGCCAGAAACAAGTATGCAAAAGGAAAAACAAACATCCATAAAATGACCCAACAACAAGAACTGCTGGTGGGAAAAAAGAAAGAAGTCAATGTGAAACTTATAAAATGTGAATGACAGACTAAACCAACAATTGTACAAGCTAATAATAGTTAAAACACCATCTACCATGAAAATAAACAAACAAAAGAACAATCATAGAAGCAAAAGTGACAGAAAAATCGACAAAAATTGACACATGAAAAACTTACCCGGAAAAGCACTGCAAACTTAGCCGAAAGTTCCTTGATCTCATTGGGAAGGCTAGAGCTCCAAGATAAAATGTGAAAATGAGCTCTATAGGCATCTATTATATAGATATAGTCGGGTTAGGGTTTATGACACATATGCCTAAAATCAAGGAAAAAGTGCCACTTATCTTAAGCTCAAAATTAGATATTTAGTGCCACTTACCATACATTAATTATGCAATCCCTATTTTCTAGGGATGACAACTCAAATTTTCCCAGGAAATTATGTGTTCATATGGGTAGAAAGGACTATGAAATCAAGAGATTTCACAATTCCTTGCCTCAATGAATTTCACAGTTTCTAGTTGGAGGAGGAGGCTTAGTATACTTTCTGAGCTCAATGATTGCATGCCTTTCAAGATTATACAATTATAATTTTCAAAGCCCAGCGAATTTAGCAAAGATAGTGGATTGTGTAGTTCCAAGAGGGAAGACCGATAATGGATGCAAGAACAAGGCAATAGGTGGCTTGTGTTTAAAAATGCTTAGAAACTCATCACAAGCACTCTATGAAAAGAAAATTCTTCAACATTAGAATGGATAATTGATGACAGTGAAAGATGGGTCCCTGTGGACAGAATGTAGGCTCCAAAATCAAGGCATGGGGAAATTTTTGGAGGGGGGTTGTAGGAGTTAGAATAGGTCCTCATGTTTCTCTTTGAGGATGAGACCCAACATAGTTTTCATTTGCCAGCGAAGGGTGATGAATAGAGGTATTGGATCCTACGCCCTATGGTATGACCATTCTCACGAACCTAACCAGGTTTTTTCAATAGTTTGAGCTTGGGACTAGGCTTTGGGCCTTCCAAAAGAAATGTGGCCCCTAGACCCAAACCTTGGGCTCATTTTCTACCTTAACATTTCGTTTATAAAGTACCATAACTCTGCAATGGGGATTTCCATAAAATGGTGTGGAGGTATGGAAAGGCTAGGGGGAGGTTGGAGTAGGACACATCAAAGAGGAAGGGACAATGACCAAGATAAATAGAGGATTTAGTATTGAAGAAAAAAGAGAGATAAATGCATAGGGCAAGAGTTTTGAATAAAGGAGTGAACTATAGAGATGAAAACAACAATAAAAACCTTAGAGATTTTAAACTCAACAATGGAACTCAGATTTCTAGATTCAAGAATATGAAACAAAAAATTAAATCGACAATACCAATAACAGATTATGACCAGTAAATATTTTACCATCTCATGTGCTGCGTGCTCAATCTAGAATTTTCTTGTTGGTTCATGTCAAAGATGCCTTCATTGGTATTTGTTTCGTCTTCTCTCCCATGCCCCAAAGACTGCGAATGGGAGTGAATTTTCCAAGTTACAGTGAAGTGAGAGTAATGAAGGTCTAATCCAAGAGGGCCTAAGCCTTCCTTTCTTGGAGCACGGAGGAGCCAAATTCCGAGGGGGGGAAATCCCATTTGCAATTTGGCAAGAAAGTAGAACTAGTAGAAAATGGCAGAGCATGTTCAAATTGAGTAGGAGTAGGTGAAGGACACGAGGGTTACCATACTAATTTGCTGTGTTGTCATGACTCGTAGCATGTGTATCTACATGGGGTGAGTTGACCATGCCATCCCCTTATTTTATGCCTTGAGAGGTAACCCTTCTCCCCCCCTGACCCCCTTAGCTAGCTTTATTTCCAACACCCTCATTGGGGTTGGGATACCATATTTTTAAATACAATGCAAAATAACATTTTTAACACTTCTTTACCTTTACTTCAATACACAACAAATAATTGCCACTAAAAAGCAATAAATTTAAACATTTAACAAAAATAATTTAAAATTTCATATATCCATATAATTAAAAAATAAAACATTTAGCAAGCTTTTTGCTTAAAACATATCAAACAATGATTTTTTCTAAGGGAAAATGAATTAAAAAAGACAATTTTATTATTATTATTATATTATTATTATTATTTTTTTTTTTTTTTTTTTTTTTTTTTTTTTAATTTTTTTTTAAATATGATAAATTTAAAGTTTTTTTCCTTAAAAATAGTGATTCACGTAAAAATTAAATTAACATAACAAAAAAATGGATACTTATTCTTATAATAAAAACTCAAAGTCAAAACATTACAAGTATAAATTATTAATATTTTTCAAAATGAGCTTGTTTTTCAGTCACAACTTAAAATTAATCAACAAGATCATATAAGCTAGATTCATCATCTTCAAGAGTTTCATTATCATCATGTTTCGTAGTATTTTGTGCTTCCATTGTGTCATTTTCCTTTCCCATTGGATCTTTGCTGTTTACAAATCTCCCAAAAGTATTCCTTTCCAATTAATCTATCTATACGTGGCTAAGGTTCCTTTGACTTTTTCGCCAGACAAGATTCCTTAGAATCTAATTTCCTCAAACCAACTTCTTGCATTGCATTTAGAAGAACTTTAATAACATTAATTCTTCGCTGAATAAAATTGCATTGTAGTGGATAATTTTCAATGGCTATACAATTTTTTCCTTTTTGTAAGTAACATGATATTGTTGTACCTATCACTAAGTTCAATTTCGTATCATAAATATTACCTGAACTTTAGAACAAATCCAAAATCCAATCTCCTTCATTTAAACATAAATCTAACAAATATTTAATCATTGCTCGTGAAAAAATTCTTCTAAGAGTGGAATCAAAATATGATTTTGACATCTTTGTACTTCGGTAAACTAATTTATAACATTTAATGTGTCACCAAATATTTGGACTGATCCAATCCCAAAATGTTTAAACCAACACAATAAGTATTTCGAGGATTGTAATTTTGCAAAAATGTTTGTTCCTGAGCCAAGGCCAATTGAAGCTTTGAAAGTTATGTGTTCATTGACGTGAATAACCAACCCCAATCCACATCTATTATGTGCATCAAAGGCTCCATCAAAGTATGCCCATGGTAAATTAGGTCTGATATGTTCTTATCTAATGTTCCTAGAGGTCGTTTTTGGAGAAGGCAAGGGAATTAAAGCAAAAATAGAAGCATATTTTTCTGCAATCGGAGAGGGTGATGTTGAGAGGTCCTGAAATATGCCTTTGTTCCTTGCCAACCATATACCCCAAGAGACGATCAAAGGGATGGGATGAATCTTTCATGTTTTCCTGAGCTCCACCAATTTTTCCAAGCTTTCAAGATACTTGCCCCATTCCATGTTAATCTTATCCCCAGTAGGCTCAACGTGGACTCTTAAATTTTGTTGATGAAAGGACAACATAAAAATAAATGGAAGACTGATTCTTTTGAGATTTTGCATAAAATGAACCAATCGGGTCCATGTTTGTTTTGATTCTGCAAATTATCCCAAGTGGGCAAGAACAATCTTGATTTCGCTGGAATTTTTAATTTCCACAACAGTTTTCACCACCAACCATACACCCCCCCATGCTTTTCTCACCATTAGATAACTGTATACATACTGTGGAAAGTATTGGCCTATAGGAGCGTGTACCCATCGAAGCACATCTAGACAGTCCCTTATCCTGACATTTGTGCACTATAGTTCTCTTATATAATTCTGCCATTCATCTCCCTATTGAGGCTTTAAGTGTAGATCCTTAGTTGTTTTCCATCCCTGATGCTAATTCATTGATAGTTCATCTTTTGCAATCTAATTCAGAAAAAAAAATACCTTGGGGGTTTAGACAATCCATTTTCTCCCTAGAAAGAGAAAAACCCCCATTGCATCCCACTGATGGGTCGATTCCTATTCTTAGATTTTCTCCATTTCCAACGTACCAAGACAGTCCATCTTCCACAATACTAAATGATTCCACAATTTCCTTCCATAATACTAATTCATTTAAGGATATTTTATCTATCCTACGCACCCATTCATCAATAGGGACCGAATGTATATATTTCCTTTTCATCATAACCGTCCACATATTATCTATTGATAACAACTGCCACCTCGATTTTGCTACTAGAGAGGTTGAAAAATATGGGAGATCCTTTATGCCCCAACCTCCCCAAGCCTTTGGGCAAGCGATTTTATCCCAAGCTATCCAAGGAAGTATTGCATCCTCCTTTGAACAAGACCATGGAAAATGGCCACACACTTTCCTTATTTGAGAGAGAATTCCTTTTGGAACCCAGGTGAGAGCGATCCAATAGACTAGAATAGCTAAAAGGACAGATTTAATTAAAACCAGCCTACCAACTCTCGAAAGGCAATTAAAACTCTAATGTTTTATATGATTTTCAATTTTCTCCAAAAGCCAGTTCCAATCATGTTTCCTGTAGGTATCAGGCTTGAGATGGAACCCCATATATTTAAATCTGTCCTTCATGGGTTTTTATTCAAAGGGAAGAATCAAAACAATCCTATTTACCTTATTCCCTGAAAATCCTTTCTGGACTGTTGAGGAATTTTGAGCATTAATACACATTTTAGTAGCTTTTAGAAACAAATTCACAAAGAGTTTCAACTGCTGTGTATCACCCCTAGTTCCATCACTAAAAAAAGGATGTCATCCACAAATAGTAGGTGTGTGATAAACATATTGATTGCTACTTATCTTCCTTTTAGCTCACCTCTTCGTTTGGCAGCAAGAATCAATTGACTTAGACCTTCTGCCACCAGTAAAAAGAGTAGCGGAGATAGAGGGAAACCCTGTCTAAGCCCTCTTTGACTGTGGAAAAAGGGGGATGCTACACCATTTATCAGAACTGCAAATATAGCATTTTAAATGCATCCCATGACTTGGTTTATGAAAATGATACCAAACCCCAGGTGAGTCAGCAGAAGATGTAAGAATAACCATCTTATTTTGCCATATGCCTTTGAGAGGTCAATTTTAACCATCAAACCTTTTCTTATGATCCTCTTTATGCTATGCATCGATTCCTGAGATACCCCGATGGATTCATGAATCTGTATGCCATCAAGGAACCCAATTTTTTCCTTAAATATATGGCTTGAAAGAATTGGTTTTCCTTAAATAATTTTGGCGATGATTTTATATATACAGTTACAAAGAGAGATAGGCCTAAACTATTCAAAGGATGAAGGGTCATCAATTTTAGGGATTAAAGCCAAGAATTTAGTGTTGAAGGGTTCGTAAAAATAACCTCAAAGTCCAGATTCCTCCACCACCCTAGTAAGCTCATCCCCGACTAGATCAAAAAATGTTGGAAAAATTTCACAGTTCAGCCATCTGGCCTTGGACCCTTGTCTTTCTACATAGATTTTATTACCCCTTCGACTTCACCCTTTGAAACATGAACCATTAGCATCTCATTTTCTTCCTCCTCCGCATATCTAGGGAAAAATTGAGCCACTAATATGACCTATGCAATTGAAGCCCCATCTACCCTTTTCGTTTCCCAAATAATATCTATATTTTTCCTTCCCTTTGCATAATTTTGAAAAAATTTGAGTTCTCATCCCCAACTAAAAGCTATATTGCTATTCTTTTGAGTCTCCACTATTCTTCAATATCATTAAGAATTTTCCTTCTTCCTGATTCCAACTGTTTGATCCTTTCTCTCTTCTCCTCAGTCTCATACCCATCCTCTTCTGAGCTTTCCAAAGTTTCCAGTTCTTCACCAATGCGTTTTAATTTAGATTCATCACTTATATTTTTCTCTTTAACCCAAATTATCATTTCTCATTTCATTCTTTTAAGATATTCCATGAAGGACTGAGCTAAGGATGAATCCTCGTGCTGATCCAGAAGCCTCTAGGTGGCTTTGACTAATTTGTTGTAATAGGGCTCTTTGAGCCAAGCTAGGTTGAATTTGAAGGGTGAACCATGCTTCCTACTGGTCCCTTTCAGCTCCAACAAGATAGGAAAATGATCTGATCCTCCTCCTATTCTAACCCATTGCCTTGAAAAAGGGAATTTTATTAACCATATTCTCTTTCAATAGGAAACGATCCAATCTCTTCGCCACCCTGACTTTCCCCACATGTCTGTTCCTCCAGGTAGGGCTGGATTTTATTAGGTTTACATCAATAAACTTTCCTATCCGAAGCTTGTTCATAAATAAATCAACTAGAGGGCCGGCTTGGGATAAAGGACCCCAAGTCTCAGACATTCCATGTGAAAATTTAAAATCCTCATCAACCACCAGATTGGGATTTTTCATAAAATATCTAGAAAGTAAGTTGTTCTAGAACATGACCTCTGAGCCTAGCTCTGACGAATAAACCTTAGCCCCGAAGAATAAACCTTAGCCCCTAACACCAGGTTTGATCCCCATGAATTTAACAAATTCATACTACTATCTTTGAAAACCAAGGCAAAATCTGTGGATCTCCCTTTTGCATCAACTGTCACAAAGGACCAACCCAACATCATTTTACTAAGCTAATTACTCACGATTTCACCAGCTCCAAGAGTTTCTTGAAGCATAATAACATCAAGACAATAATTTTGAAAAAGAGATTTTAAATCTAGCTTCTTTCGAGTGCTAGCAAAACCATGAAAATTGAAGGACAAAATAATGATTTGATAACCTGGCAGGGGCCTTCATTGCTCTAAGCGCCCCTCTGAGTGATAATTTTTTTTCCATCTGCAATATCCAATTTTTATTTTAACTGAGCCTTTGATAGGTTACACTTTCTACCTCGAGTCTTCCGAGTCAATGAGGGCTCCTGGATGCCACACAAACCTCGTACAAATTCTAAAGGAAGGTTCCTCTTTTCATGAGGTAGCAGATTATAGTGAGGTTTCTCAGTGGAGTCCACAGGGAGAGAAGTAAGCACAGGGCTGACTGGAGAAGACTCGTCTAAGGTAAGTTCCAGGATAAAGGTTATTATACTGTCTAGGGAAAAATACACAGAGCCGATAAAAGGAGCTTCCGACATGTAAGGCCTGGAAGGACCAAGCCTAGGGAGAACATTTAGCAAAGATTAAAGAGAATAATTTTAAGAGGAGAGGGGATGAGAACAAGTACCCGCTGACTGGGGTGCTAGATCGATGGTTACCACCTCATCCTGAGCCTCCTGATTGTGTTCCTGCTTCAGTAAGGCTTGTATCCCCGACTTCACATTCTGATCCTCTTGTATCTCCATCAACACCTTCTCACCATATTGTTGATTCCCTATATCCTCTGTTTATGCATTGTCATCCTCCTTAACCTGTGGCCAACCATGTATCCCTGGGTCGCCTCTTTTCCTTATTTTCATTATGAACCCCAGAGGACAATCACACACTAGATGTCCATGTTTATGGCAGCTGTGGCATCTAAAGGGTAACTACTCATATTAAATGATCTGAGCGTAAGAATAACCTTGAAGCTGAAGGTGGATTTTTTCTGCCAAACCCTCCCTTGGATCCAATCGTACCAAAATGCATGCCATACTCATATTTTTGTCTCCATAATTGACATGTCCGCCTCCAAGAAGATACCTAATTTATTGCCTATGGATTTAAATACGTCCTCCGTTTAGAGCTGCGAGGGCAGAGCTAGAAGCCGAACCCATACATGTATCTCTTCTATATTTTCTGTCTGAGCATAAAACAGGGGTGTCCACTTCTTGAATAGGATTTAAACTATACTGCAGCACCAATTGCATTCTAGTACCCACTCCAAGGTCTCACCTACCATGAACCAACCCCTAGCCAAAATAGTCACTTCTACCTGATTATTCGGTGCTTCACCCCATGCCTTGGCTATCCATTATGTTATATACTTTTTTAAGTAGTGTTTCCATTTTTCTCTTCTAGCCAATATTAGTTCTGAGGCTTCCATGGCCTTATCTATTTGGATATCGACCTTGAGAACCAAATTTGGGCATACTTTTTTTTTCCTTATAACTTTTCCCTTCTTTCTCTTTGAATCTGTAATTCGGTCATTCTTAGTTGTTCCTAAAAATGATTGCCCCTCTGGCACATGGTTCTCTTCCTCAAAGAGTAGCCCTAACCACCCCTCCACCAGCCGATTCCGAGTAAGAAAAACCCCAAGTTCTATATGCTGCCCCACCGCCTTTGGGACAATGTTTTGAAACCATTCCCCCGCATCTTGGGAGCCAAAACATTGAAACCCTTCATTTTCAAGCACCAGGAAACCTAAAGAGGGGCCACAAAACCGTTCCTTTCCACTATTTATAGATAGATCTATTCCAATTCCTTGTTTTGGTGCATGAATCTCTTGAAAAGACCCCTCTCCTGTCACCACTTTCGGACTGAGGCTCAAACAAAGATTGGGAATCTCGATAGATTTCTGGCTCAGAGGTACCTTACATGCATGAGCTTTATTCAGCCTTTTACCCATGCCCAGTTCATTTGGAAACAGATCCATAACTAAGTAGGATTTTAACCCCTCGTTTCTCTGCAAGCCACTGCTTATGACAATGTATTCCAAACCTCCTGAAAAATGACCCAACATTAGAAATAACGAGAGGCTTTTTGAGCTTACCAATGTCTCCACTAACTCTCTTCTAGCCTGATCTACCCATGTTTCCACTATCTCCTAACCCTCCAGTAGACTGATGCAAGAGCCCCAACCACCCACCTTTGAAACACAGGGTTATCCTACATCCAGAAACCCTAAATTGCCCTTCGAGTTCCAATGTAGCATTGTGAATCTCATTTTTCCAGCTAGGGATCTAGCTAGAAGAATCACCTTGGCTAGGTTTTGTTGAGTAGGATCTAGGCCCCAAATCGATAGGATGACTTGTGACTTAGTCTCTAGGTCGACAAAATCTTGTGGGTTGACCATATCTGCTGTCTGTAGGATGAAAAGATAACTGTAACCACCCCTACTATTGAAATCATGGAGAGGGCGTGTGAAACTAAGGGTAACCACAAGGATGAAAAACGTAAAACGTAGTAACACCTTCCTTTGAAACTGCTTCGCTATCCTTTTTTGTTTTCAACTGGCGTCGTTCCCCAGGTGATGTGTATTGGTGCCATGTACGAGCCATGTGTTGGCTGATCCCTGCCACCATTCGCCATTCATACAATGTTGCTTGCTACCCATCCTCCTTCCCAATGAAACCCTCCACCAAAAACCTAATCTTCATTCTCCATATCTCTTCACACACACCGAAATCTAGAACTATGTTATAGGATTACCAAATATTGAAAGAGTATCACCCTTTTCAAATATACTCAAAGTAACATTTTTATTTGTTTTTCTCAGTTCAATGTTCTAAAATTATGGTTTTTTTGTGTTTTTTTTCTAAAATAATACAAATATGTTTTTTTTTTTTGTATTTTTTCTCTAAAAATCCTAAAAATATGTTTTTTCTTTGTGTGTTTTCCCCTTGAAATATTATAATTTTTTGTTGGTTTTATAGAAAGTAGCCAAACAAAGTTGATCTCTTTTTTTTTTCACAAAAATATAAAAACCAATATATTTCTCTGACTTTACATAATTTTCTTTCTAAATGATAAAATGATTTGGAAATTTTTTTGAAGGGATATTTTGGAGAGAAATTTTTGGGGAGAAATTTTGAAGGAACACTTTGGAGGGAAATATTCATTCTTAGAGTTATAATATTTTCATAGAGAGAGAGAGAGAGCATTAGTACCATTTTGCAGTTTCTATGAAAGGTCATGATTTTTATTTTTTATTTCATTATTTATTTTTTTAGTCTTTATAAGTTCGACTGGTGAGACATGTTTGGGGGGTGGGGGATTGAACTTCCAATCAGCTGGATACAGAAAGGATTTCCAACATGTTTTTTTCCAATTATGCTACCACCCATAGTCTATGAAAGGTCATGGATTAATATGATATTGAAGTTCCTATTTCTAAAACATCAACATATTTTCCTGCACCAGTTCTCTTTGTAAAAATGAATAGAATAGGAGTGCCTCTACTATGAATAGAGAGTCATATTTTTCACCTATTGAGGAATTTTATGGAAGTGCAAGTAATGATATTGATCATGTTAATCAAGAAAGTTCTAATCCCTAGGACTTTGAAGGCACCGCTGACTAAGGGGAGGATGGAGAATTTCCTCCAAGGTAGGATTTTAAAGGCATAGATGAGGATGGTGGTTTTCTTCTAAGCAAGGATTTCAAAGGCATTGATGAGGACAGTGAAGAATTTTCTCCTAGTGAATATTTCCAAGGTACTTATGAGGGTGATGGATTTTCTCCAAGCAAGTATTTCAAAGGAACTAATGAGGATGATGGATTTCCTTCAAGTGAGGATTTTAAAGGCACTAATAAGGATGATGGATTTCCTCCAAGCATGAATTTCGAAGGCACAAATCAAGATAATGAAGAATTTCCTTTGAGGGAGGATTTAAAAGACACATATGAAGACGATGGATTTTATTCGAGCGATAAATGAGGATGATGGATTTCCTTCAAGAATGGATTTCACAGAACATATGAGGATGATGGAGGTCCTACGAGCAAGGATTTCAAAGAAACATATGAGGATGATGAAGGCTTTTCTCCTACCAATGATTTCAAGGCAGTGATTAGGGTGGTAGATTTCCTCCAAGTGACGATTTCAAATGCACTGATGAGGGTGGTGAGGAATTTCTTCTGAGTGAGGATTTCAATGGTACTGATGAGGATGCTGAATTTTCTTCGAGCAAGGATTTCAAAGGCACTGACGAGGATGATGGATTTCCTATGTGTGAGGATTTCAAAGGCACCCATGAGGATGATGTATTTCCTCCAAGCAAGGATTTCAAAGGCACTAATGAGGAGGATGGATTTTCTCCATGACAAAATTTCAAAGGGACTAATGGGAATGGTGAAGAGTTTCCTTTGAGTGAGGATTTTAAACTAACTAATGAGGATGATGGATTTACTCCAAGCGAAGGTTTAAATGGAATTATTGAGGATGATGGATTTCCTCCAAGTGAGGATCATCAAAGGCATTGATGAGGATGGTGAAGCATTTTCTTCGAGTGAGGATTTCAAAGCCACTGATGAGGATGATAGAATTCCTTTGAGAAAGGATTTCAAGGGCAATAATGAGGATGATGAATTTCCTCTAAATAAGGATTTCAAAGGCACAAATGAGGATGGTGAATAATTTCCTCCAAGTAAGGATTTCAGAGGAGTTGATGAGGATAGTGAATGCTTTCCTCCTAAAGAGGATTTCAGAGGCACCGATAAGGATGGTGAAGAATTTTATTTGAGTGAGGACTTCAGAGGCATCAATGAAAATGATGAAGAATTTCCTATGAGTGAGGATTTCATAAGCATTGATGAGGATAGGGAAAAATTTATTAACATTGTTGAGTATGATCATAGTGAGGATAATATTCCTCCTAATGATATGAAAAAAAACCTGTATAGAGGATGACAAAATGATGAAGACATCACAAACAAATATTGTATATATGAATGGAATAGACCTTTTTTTTACAAATCTAAATTATTCCAGTCATACAAGGTCCAGGAAATAATTTATCACAAGAATAAATTCCATTGTTCTTTTGATTTCAAGTGAATGTTTTCCGAATGATTGCTTGATACATATAGACTTCAACTATGCCTTGGTGAAAAGGAAGACATAATTGTCAATGAATAAAGGTGCACAAAATTCATATTTAGTGGGGTACATGAAACTACAAAGATAGGTTATGATTAGTACATTGAGAATTTTTTACTTTGTAGAAAGGCCTTCAAAAAATTTCATTCAATTGGTGATTTTAATCTATCAAGTATCCAAACAATATTGGAAAAATATCCTACATTTTATTCAAAAGTACATAATAGATGATGACCCTCATTATTAAAACAAGATTGTTGCAACTCCCAAGGGGTCTTGAATTTAATTGTCAACCGGAGGTTCATACAAACTTAAGAGGAGTCAACACTATATGTGCAACATGCAAAGTTTTCTTCTTTTGTTGATTTGATGCAGGTGGAAGAAATTGAATGGAAACTAGGTTTCACAAAGACCATTATGATATACATGATACAAGAAATACTAAAAAATTGCACGAAGGGAAGAGAAGCAAGTAAATCTATTCTATTTTTAGGAAAAGGAGGCAAACGAATTCAAGCAAGTTGGAACATAATCAAATCTACTCTCTTTGTGCACTAGAAGCAAACTTGCTACCGAAAGAAAGCTTTGAAACATTAAACCCTAATTTGCAGAAAAGAAAGCAGTTTTACTACAAAAATAAGGTCAAAGATTCTATGGGGTCTTTGAGCTTTCAAATTCTATCCTCAAGGTTCGATGTACATTATAACATGTCATGCTTTAGATACAAAGCTTGAAGAGTTTTTGATGCAAATTGTGGGATGCTATAGGAGTCCCAATTTTGCTACAAGAGACAATCTAATAAGTAGAAAATTTCGTTCTAGATGTGGTTTATAGAATGGATAAGGTGAAGGAGGGCTAAAGCAATGTCAAGAAGTATTTTCCAATTCCTTATGCCTCTGATGATTGGTTTATTAAGGAAAAGAGTGATTTTGGGGTTTCTTGCACCTCCACAAACAAGAATTTATGCACTAACAAATTGTAGAAATGTATGAAAACAAGTGAAGAAACAATAATCTAAGCAAGCTACATGCATATAAAAGGGTGCTAGCTACATCAAATAACTATTGTTAAATCTAAAGAAAAATGCATAAATAGATTGAAAAACAAACTAACTTATTGACATGCAAGAAACAATATTTATAAGCGATATCACGAGAATGATTGGTTGAAATAATGCATGGAAAAGAATGTTACTACATAACATAACTTGTTTCTAGATTTACTAAAACAAGATGCATAAACACGCTTGAAAACAAGCTAATTCACTAACCTTGCAAAGACAATGTTCAGAAAAACATTCACATAATTAACTAATTGAGTTGATGCATGGAAAGTAAAGGTACAAAGAGGGGGATTGAGCACCTGGGTTGGGTCCTTACCCAAGGAGACTCAAGTCCCTGAGGAAAGATCATTATAGGAAGCAAAAATGTTTCTCATTAATCAGAAAATGTGCTCATACATAAAGTATTACAAAATTGAAATTTTAGGTAAACACCTTCACTTGACTACTACTAATTAATCTCCAAAAATTCAATCTGATGGGCTACTTGAGCCCCCCATTTATACATAAAATAGCTGAGGGTAAACCTCCTTGAAGAGGGGGCCACTTTGCCCGCAAAATCCATAAAAAGTAGGATCTATCTCCCTGTGACCTCGTAGCTATAGCAAGGACTAATGAATGTTATAAGACAATTGAGTTTTGGTCATCCTATTGCAGGGGCACGTCCCATATTTTTCTCTTGACTGGATTCCTTGTGATTTGTACCAAATATCCTCAATATCCTGCACAATAAACACGTTAGGCACATGAAGTATGATTATCACCTCTAACCTTCATAATAAATTATTAAATATGATAAGTACATTATTAAGTGCATAAGGAGAGGTTAAATGTGACTAGGAAAGGTTAAAGGGCCTTCAACTGTACCTAATTGGGAGGCCCATCAATAGATGAGACTTTGGGCCAATAAAGAACACTACATTGTCATGGATCCAAGCCTTATTTTCAAAACATCGAGAATGTATGCCAAAAAGAGACACAATATATATTCCAAATATCTTCTGAAGGTGAGAAATATACAACTTATATATTGGATTATGTAGATAGTGTTGAAGGAAATGATAATTTTATTACATATGCATAGTTTATAAGGATATGGAAGAAACAATTCAACAATGTTCACATTCCTAAGAAGTCAAGGATAGGGGTTTGTAGTACTTGTGCTTCTCTTAAATAAAAAATGGATAAATGTCAAGGGGCAAAAAGAGGTATGCATTTACAACATCACTTGTTATAATTGAATAATTATCAACTGTGAAAAATGTATTATCAATATATTGTTTTTATGTTATGTGTATATTCTATTGTCAAATCATTTCAAGGGCATAAGAATCAACAATGAAGTGAAAGTAAAAAGTTATACACGAATCAAAAGAAGTGTTAGAATACTCCAAATAAATATTTAGGTTTGATACTTGATGGTATGGACTAGGAGAAAAACATTCCACCACATTTTGTCCACACACTAACAAATTTTGAGGAGGAGAATTTTATTTAGTTTCACTTGGTTAGTTGTATGGTCCTTAATGGGAAAATGTGTCAAAAGGGTTTACATCACAAATCCAAATATTCATAATGATGCAAATGTCATCATAACCATAATTCATCATGCACTTTCTCATTGGTCTCGTAATTTTCCTCAAGTTTTGTATCTACAATTAGATAACACTAGTCATGAAAACAAAAATCAGATTGTTGGATATCTAAGCATGCTCGTTCAATTGGGAATATTTCAAAAGGTAAATGTTGGTTTCCTTCTCATCGTGCACATTCATGACCATATTGATCAATGTTTGGTTGTTTTTCAGTAATATTGAGGAGGAAGAATGTTGGGATCTTGCCATCATGAATTGAATGTATTAAGAAATCATTCAATACCGAGCCTATTTTTCACATATTATAAGAAACTATTGACACATGAATAACTATTTTGGGAGCATATGGTGCAAAAATATGCATCAAAAAACTTAATGACATTAGTTTCCAACATCAATTCCATATAAAAAAAAATTGATGGGAAAACACTTATATGTGGCAAGAAACATTCATCAATTGCATAATGGGGGTCTTCATCAAGTTTAGCAATTTTGAAGTTCATTATAGGTCATCCAATATTTGCATAAAATTTATTGATATTACAATTAGTTGCTGAAATCCACAATGAAATAAGGCATAAATGAGATGTAGATTATTATAAATACTTGGAAGGAATTAAAATTATATTAAATATACATCTGAGAACTTTGATGTTATTGACTCATTTTGGTGGGAGTATGTATTCAATGATCAAAGTGGCATCATTTCAAGATCAAGAAATGAAGATACACTTTTGAAGACTACATTTATTGGCTACAAAATATTCCAAATGAATATGAGGAAAGAAATATTGTTGAATAACAACAATCTCAAGATAACACTGAGTCTTCATAGCTAGAGGAAAGATAAATGAATATTGGTTCTAAAAGATCACTTTCTCAACATGAAGCCATGGAAAAACTTTATAGGGGTCTTGTGTAGGATATTAAGGAGGGTTGCATGATTGTAGTGTTATCAAATGAAGATACACATGGTTATCCATTTTTGGTTGCCAAGATTATTAAGATCATTACAAATATGAATATGTTACAATAATTGAAGTACATTGACATTCAACACATACACACCCATTCAATGGTATGTACAAGCTAGATATCATTGTTGACAAACAAATAAAAAACAAGAGGAAAGTAAAGGGTTCAAATATACATCATCGCTATAATGACCCCTTAAAAATTAGAATATGTTGACATACTTGTGAAGATCAACGTCAAGTAGGAAGGCTAAAGAGCTTCATGGATGGGGGTGGAAAGTATAAAAAAAGCCAAGGGAGTTGCAGGGAAGTGGTGGAAGCAAATATATGCAAAAGGGGGCCCTCCTTGGGATGAGAAATGTGAATTTGCCTCCCCACAAGATACACCAAATCTCCTTCACTATCCAAAGGGTTGAAACCAATTTATTAAACTAGGAAGCTAGAACCACAACACTACAACTACAAAACCACCTAGAAGAGGCATAAGTCAGAAGTAATACATATGACCTTAAAGGAGATGAGTTCCAAAAGATGCTAGGGGAATCATGGGATTAATCATCTCACCAACGAGCACACTAACCAATTGCATTCACCCTCGTGGATGATTGAGGATTGTAGAGTGTCCAACCAAACATATAGAATGAGTAATGGAAGGCTAGACCAGGAGGGCTTAGACATTCCAAAATTGAAGAAAAACAAGTGCAGGCGTAGGGGAGGAAAAATCCCACAAACAACCCGATGATATAGATGAAGCCCTAGATAATTGTAAATTTCCTCCAACAACACTAAGAAGACAAGGTGATTGCAAATATTACTGGTTTAATGCTCTACGTAGTCGTAACTCATGAACACCTACGTGCATGATTTTTTTTTTTTTTTTTAGACAAAGTTCAGTTGCTATATTATATGCTGAAAAAAGGAGTCAGTTCTCCATACAAACAGTGCTTTCTGAGAGATTTGGATCAGAGGAATTACAAAATGGGACTCTTCCTTGATCCTAGTTCTAGTAGTTCTACTTCTGAAACTTCCTAGGCTACTGTAGATCCTAATAAACTGTAAAGACCAAAATTTACAACTGCAAAGCATATTTAATCTATATCTATGTGACTAATCTGCCTAGCTGTGGATTCCTCTGGGTTTGGGTCTGGTTCGACCAGCTTCACGCTAGAGGAGCTGGGAGCCTCTTTGTTCTTTTTGTCCAGCATGTACTGTAGGATTTGAATCGACTCCTCTGCGTGGCTGCATCGATTAGCTAGATTTCTGAACTGTTCAGTGAGGGATGATGCTCTGTATAGGAAGAGATTGATCTCTGTCCTGTATTTCTCATTCAGAATCCTGTATTGGTCTTCTCATCTTGTCTCCAGGATCCTGAGCTGGTCCTGCATAAGGCGCTGCTGCAACCTGAGTTCATCGAAATCTGCCTGAAGGTCTCTGCAGTGGAGACAGTCTTCTGATCGCTCCATTCTCTCTGACGATTCCTTAATCTCGCTGCCCCTCCTTTCGCTGCTTCGGACACCAGAGTGACAACCTTGCTTATCGCGGCGGCGAGGTCTACTTCTCACAGCTCTAAGGGCGTAAATCCAAGCGCTTTGGGCGGATTCAAAGAACTCAACTAACTCATAAGTTCTCCTCTCAGCATTCCAGGCACAGAGATACCAATTTTCGCTCAAACAATTGTGAGGAAGAGGAGTCCTGTTCTCTGTATTTATAGATTTTACTGGGTCATTTCGGGAGGTTGAACCGCTGTTGATCACGTGATAGTGCTTGCTCCAAGGTGCCAGTTGCAGGTCCCGCAGGGTATGGGCGACCAGTCTTCGCTTGCCTCAGATTTTCTCTCGCATGCAGCGGATACCCTGTCCGATTGCCATCCTGAACCCGATCCTTTCAGATCGTCCTTCCCTGTTATTGGCACGCTTAACCTGATGTGTTTGCTTATTCCCAAGTGATGACTGTCTTTTATCACGCTTAACCTGCTGCTTTTTCTTATTTCCAAGTGATAACTGTCTTTTATCATGAGCGGATAGTGAAGTTGTCATGGCAGTGGATGTAGTGACACGCTGGAGTTACAGCGCAAATTCCCTATAGATCGTTCACAGGCGTTGTTGGCGAACTTGTCCGCCTCTTTGTTCAGGCCACGAAGGATGTGGCGATAACTTACTTCCTCCATTGCTGGGTGCAAGATTTGATTCCTCTGATTGATTTGCTGAAGCAGAATATTTGGAGATCTTTGATGGTATACCATAAGGTGGATGATTATGGAGGAGTCCCCAAATACATTTGCTTTCATGATCCCGAGTTTAATTAATTGAGTGAGGCCCTGAAACAGAGCCAATCCTTCTGCTCTGTTATTAATGTTTTCTCCTAGACCCCATTCAAAGCTAAGGATGCATTCCTCGTTTGCATTGCAAATGAGGCCCCCTGCGCCCGCCAATCCCGGATTAGATTTAGCTGCACCATCAAAGAACAAGCAGAACCTGTTGCAATTGCTCAACCATTTGGCGAACTCCTCTTCCTTTATCCTCAATTTCCAACTCTTGTTTTCTTCTCCTGTCTTTTCCCTTTGTCTGTTAGCTTCTTGTGCTTTAGGTATGTTCTCCAGGGCGTAGCTGAGGAAATTCCTCTCTTCTACACTATAATTTGTTGCTTTTATCCTCCCTCTGGTGTTATTTGTAATTGCTTCGATCGCCAACATTTTTTCTTTGTGACAAATTCTTCTAGTGCAGTGTCCCTTATCTTGGAACACCTTACCGTTTCTTACTAGCCAAATAAGCCAGAGGAGAGTGTATGGGATGGTGTTCCATACTCTTTGCGCCAATTGGCTTCTTTTTTCTTTCCATGGACATTTCTTCCTCCAATGGTATATCATTTCTCCTATGGTGCTCTGAGCTTCCCAGGTTGACTCTCCAATTGAGGCCATCCTCTTCCAGCATTCTTCTGCCACCGGGCATTCTAAAAATAGATGCTGTATAGTTTCCTCTGATCTGCAGCAATTAGGACACCTGGATGGGCCCAGGATGCCTCTCTTTCTTAGATTCTCCGCCGTCAAAGTTTTCCCTTTCAGGAGCAGCCAAATGAAGAATTTGACTTTGGGTGGTGCTTCTGCTTTCCACACTAACTTCCATTGGTTCCAGATTCCCATTTGGTAGATGCTATCACAAAGAAATTGGTGCCCAGCTTTAACTGTGTAATGGGTACCTGTTGGATCCCATCGAAGCCAATCTATGCTGCCTTTTTGAACCGGGGCCTTGCTGTGGAGTAACTTTTTTAAAGTGTTGAGGCTGTCTTCTAGCATATTAGAGGATTCCGGAAAACGCCATCCTATCCATGCGCGTGTGTGGGCATCCCATTCTGTTATTTGTGAGAGATGGTGGAGGCCTTTGCTATTGAGCCAATTTACTATTGGGATTACCTCTGCGTTGGATCCTAAATGTTGCTGCCCCAGAATTTTATCATTGGAAAAGTTAATGCTGCTTCCCCCTCCTGGGACTTTAGAGATGTTTTGTCGCATAAAAGGGATTGCCTTCTTGCATAATTGCCAAATTTTTGTGCATTATCTGTTTGGTATATTAGATTCCAAGAGTTTTTGCCTTGTGCAATTTAAGTATTTTTGCTCCAGAACTTTCTTCCACCACGCTGTTGGCCCTGTGATCAACCTCCATACTATTTTTTCTCCTAGAGCCAGATTAAGAAATTTTGGAGACCTGATTCCCAGGCCGCCTTTTTCTTGTGTTTGGATTATGCTCTTCCATCCCACAAGGTTGAATTTATTTTTTGTTGTCTTCCCTCCTTGCCAGAGGAAGTGTCTAAGGATTCTTTCCATTTTTTGGTGGAAGATAGCGGGAGCATGGTATAAGGAAAAACGATATAAAGGGAGGGATGTGATACCTGATTTAAGGAGCACTAGCAGACCTGCTGGGTTCAACCACATTGTGCCCCATTGCTGCACTTTCCTCTCTATTTTGTCAAGTATCTCATTCCAAGTATAAGCTTTTAGAGGTCCTTGGCTAACTGGCATTCCTAAGTAGGAGAAGTGTGTCCAAGTTAGCTTGCTAGGGACTCCAAAGATGCTTGCGATGCTGTGGATGGTATGGTTTGCTGTATTCTAACCATAGATGCAGCTCTTTGCCTGATTAACTTTCCCTCCTGAGTAATCCATAAATTGGTCCAAGAGCTTTTTGAATCTCCTTGCTATTGTCGCTGAGGCTCCTCCTATCAGCAGCGTGTCTTCCGCAAACTGTGAGTGATTGATGTTTTTTTCTCCTTGTTTGATCTTGATGCTTGTAATGAGACCTATTCTTTGGTTGTGATCCAATGCTTGACTGAATGATTCAGCCATGAGGATGAGCAAATAGGGTGAGAGCGGACAACCTTGTCTGAGGCCACGAGAAGATTGGAAGGCTGAACATGATCTCCCATTTATCAATGGAGATATCCAAGGCCCAGTTATGCAAGCAGCAATCATGCTGATGAAAGAGGGATCGAATCCCATTTTTTGAAGAACATCAAAAAGGTAGGAATGCCTTACTCTATCAAAGGCGTTTGCAAGGTCCAACTTTAGGACGAATCCTTTTTCCTTCCTAGACAAGCTTGAGTGGATGGCCTCTTGTACAAGCAAGATTGAATCTGATATTTTCCTATTGGGGAGGAAACCTCCTTGGTTTTCAGAGATCATAGAAGGAAGGTGGGGTTTAAGCCGGGAGGCTAAGATTTTAGAGATGATTTTATAAGCTGAGTTGCATAAAGAAATTGGTCGGAATCTTGAGAAGGAAGAGGGGCGGTTTTCCTTTGGAATCAGGGCTAGGTAAGTAGAATTAGTAAATCCTCCCATTTTGCCTTTTTTCATTACCCATCGAATCATCTTTATGAGGTCTTTCTTTATCATTTTCCAATATTCCCGATAAAAGCTAATAGGGAATCCATCTGGTCCTGGAGCCTTGTCCGGGTGTAAACTCTAGATGGCTTCTCGGACTTCCTCCTCTTCTACTTCTTTCATGAGTTTGCTGTTCATCTCTTGGTTAACTTTTATAGGCATGTGTTGGAGCATGCTTGAGTAATCCTCTACGCCTTTGTCTTCAGTTAATAGCTTGCTGAAGTGCTTTGTGGCAACCTCTTTTATTGATTGCTGAGTGTTGTAACTATTTCTTTCATCATCCATTATTTCACTTACTGTGTTTCTGATCTTTCTGACTGTTGCTTGTTTGTGGAAATATGCAGTGTTCTTGTCTCCCTCCTGCAACCAGAGTTGTCTCGATTTCAGTCTCCATTTTGTTTCTTCCTCCCTGAGAGTCTGGCGCAGTTGGGCGTAGAGTTTGTCTTCATGCTCCTTGTTCTGTTGGGATAGTCCCTGCGTTTCAATTCTCTGCTGCACCTCCTCCAGCTCTTGTTTGATTTTCTTTTTGTGCTCCTCAGGCTCTTGATAATTACTCTTTGCCCAGTTCTTTAAGTCTTGTCTTTCTTTTTTCAATTTTGTTTCCTAGATGTGAGTCGGCGATCCTTCCACATGTTGAGTCCAGGCCGCGTACACCACTTCTCTTGCTGCTGGTAACCCATTCCAGTTTGCACTATATTTGAAGGGAATGGGTCCGAGAGGACAATGGAGCTGAAGGTTTAGCGTAATCGGGTAATGATCAGAAGCTGCCACATTGTGGATGTTTGAATATCCTGTTGAGAAGGTGGAGAGGAAGTCTATGCTGATCAGAAATCGATCTAGTCTTTCCATGATGTTGCTTGAGCCTATACGCCTGTTGCTCCAGGTGTATCTACGGTTTTTGGGCCTAATGTCAACTAGATCGTGGTCCTGAATAACTGCCTCCAATCGGCTTCTGAAAGGGTCAGAAGTGAAGTTGCCTCCTCTTTTTTCATTTGCATGCAGCACCAGGTTGAAGTCACCAGCTACAATAAGATTGGCGTTTCGATCCATTTCCATATTTGCTATTAAGGTATCCCAGCAGATCTCCTTTTCTCTATACTGATTTGGCACATACACATTGTATACAATTATTGATTGGTCACCTGTTCTACTTTCAAGTGCAGTTCTTATCCAGCTTTGTTGGGTGTTGGTAGAGCTGCATATCCATTTATTGCTGTCCCATAAAGTTGCAATGCCACCTGAGGCTCCTCTAGCCTCGCTTATGCTTCCACAAAAGCGCTTCTGCTGACTTATTACTTTGCTCATTTCCCTTTGATCTTGCTTTGTTTCCTGAAGGAGCATGATTTCAGGATTCTCACTGTTTATTAGTTCCTTGAGGGCTACTAGTTTGGAGGGGTTCCCTAATCCCCTGCTGTTCCAAGACAACATTTTCATCATGAGTTACCTGATGTTTGGAGAGGTGCTCACCTCTCATGTCCTTTACTGCTTTTTTCTTTTTCCTGGGGCCCGAGTATGAAGCTCTCTATTGGGGTTTGTGTGCCTAGAGCTATATCTTTTTGTGCATTTTCATCCCTTTGCTGCTTCACTGATTTTCTTCCAGGTCCTGGATTTTTCTGGATATCACTTGGTGCTCCATGCTCCTTTGAATAGTTTCTAGTGGTTCTTGAAGAGGGCGGATCAGGGGGTGGCTGCTTGGAGGGGGAAGAGGATTGGGGGGGGGGATCAGAGGACTGCAGATCCGGGCCAGACTCCATCTCAGAGAGGATCAAGAAGGGGTTGGAAGAAGGGGGAATAGGTGGATCGAGGTTCAGAGATGGTGGGGAAGAAGGTCGAGGATTAGAGGGTCCAGGAACATCAGAATCCGGAAGGGGTTTATGTGGAGCTGATGGATTTTTCTTTTTCACAGGTTCCCAATGGCCATCCTGCTCATCATTATCAACATTAATCACTTTTGCACATCTATTTGCGAAATGTCCGTATTCGTGACATACCTTGCATTTGAAAGGTATCTGTTCGTAGTCCAGTTGCTGGATGTGGCTCCATTCATCAACTTTCAGCTTGATCGCCTCTGGAAGTCCTCGACCTAGGTCAACTTCTACACAGATCCTTGCACACACCTGCATGTTGTCTTTTGGTTCACTGTGATCTATGTATTTTCCAACTGCGTTACCTATTGCTTTGACGGAGTCGTCCCCCCAGCAGTGAAGGGGAAGATGGGGCAAACGCACCCAAACTAGAACAACATTTGGGATGTCTAGTTCTGGATCAAAGTCCGGGGTCCATTTGTTGAGGTAGAGACCCCTGGAGTCCATAAAGTATGGTCCGTTCCTGAATATTAAATCTTTGTCTTCCTTTGTTTCGAAATGAAATGTATAGTATCCCCTACCACAAAATCTAATGTATATTTTTCCTTGAGTCTTGTCCAACCAATTCCTTTCAACCCACCTTTGGACTGTTCTGGGCGATGGCCAGAGTCCTGTAAACTGCCCAATGAGCCCTTTCTCTGCAAGGGAAAGAGCTGCCATGCGAGGGATTGCAGGCGGCAGTTGCACTTCCTGTATTACATCAAGTTTTTTGACAAACTTAGTTATTGCTGGTCGGATTCGTTGCGGAGGAAGAGATCTCACCAGATCAGAGAAGGCTTGATGCAGATCCGGATCCCCGCGGGGAGGATCCATGGTGCAGGAGCAGGTGACAGTCGCGCTCAGCTCGGCTTCCGCTCAGGCGCGCGCGCAGCAGCAGTTAAAATTAAAAAAAAAAATACGTGCATGGAATTGAATAGCCATGACATCCCCCTATTTAATGCCTGGGATGACAATGAGGTCACTAGTCTTCTCCTCTACCTCATAGACACACTTTCCAATACCCACATTAGTGTAGGAAAGTAAATATATAAAAAAATATTACATGGATCAACTTAAAATATGGTAAATGTATGGTAAAATTAGAATAAAAAAATATGAAAAATAATTTAATTACTTAATGAAAATTAAATATTTAAAATAAAGGTTTTATTTGATTTTTGAAGGAAAATTTAAGTGGGGAATTTGAATGAAAAGCAGGGGAAAATTTTTGAAGAGAAATTTAAGTAAATTTTTTTGGAGGAAATTTCAGAGTGAAAATTTTGGGGAAGACTTTTGGAAGGTAACTTTTAGGGGGAAATGTTGCAGGGAAACTTTGGAGGGAAATTTTTATTCTTTGATTTATAAGATTTTCATTGAGAGAGAGAGCAAGTGTATCATTCTACATTTTCTATGAAAGGCCATGGATTCATATATTAGCGAAGTTTTTTTATTTCTGCAACATCAACATCTTGTTTGTGAACTAGTTCTATTCGTATTGACGAATATAATATGAATGCATCTATTATGAATAGAAAGTCATATTTTTCACCTATTGGGGAGTTTAATGAAATTGAAAGTAATTTTATTGAACATGTTAATTAAGAAAGTCCTAATCCTAAGGACTTTGAAGGCACTAATAATAAAGGGAAGGATGAAGGATTTCATCCAAGCGAGAATTTTAAAAGAACAGATGAGGATGGTGGATTTCTTTCAAACAAGTATTTCTAAGGAAATAATGAGGATAATGAAGAATTTATTTCGAGCAAGGATTTCAAAGGACTTAATGAGGATGATGGATTTCATCCAATCAAATATTTTAAAGCCACTGATGAGGATGATGGATTTCCTTTGAGTAACGATTTCAAAGGAACTAATGAGGATGATGTATTTCCTCCAAATGAGGATTTCAAAGGCACATTTGAGGATGGTGAATAATTTCCTCCAAGTGATGATTTTAGATGTACAAATGAAAATGATGGATTTACTCTGAGTAAAAATTTCAAAAGCATGGAAGAGGATGATGGATTTCCTCCAAGTGAAGATTTTAAAGGCACAAATGAGTATAATGGAATTCCTTTGAGCAATGATTTCAAAGGATAGATGACCATGGTGGATTTACTTTGAGTGAGGATTTCAAAGGCACATATGAGGGTGGTGAAGGATTTACTCTGTGAGAGGATTTCAAAGGCATTAATGAGGATGGTGAAGGATTTACTTCCAGATAATTTCAAAGGAATCAATGAGGATGATGGATTTCCTTGAAGTGAGGATTTCAAAGGAATTTATGAGGATGGTGAAAACTTCCTTCGAGTGAGGGTTTTTAAAAATATTAATGAGGATGATGGATTTCCTTTGAGAAAGGATTTCTGAGGAATTTATGAGGATGGTGGATTTCCTCTGAGCAAGCATTTTAAAGGTACCAATGAGGATTATGGATTTCCTTCGAGTAAGGAATTCAAAGGCATTGATGAGGATGATGGATTTCCTTCAAGCAAGGATTTCAAATGCACTAATGGGAATGATGGATTTCCTCTAAGTGAGGATTTCAAAGGAATTGATAAGGATGACGAATTTCCTCTGAGTGAGTATTTCAAATTCATTGATGAAGATGGTGAAGAATTTCAACATCTCAAAGGCACTAACAAAGATAATGGATTTCCTCTGGGAAAGGATTTCAAAGGAATTGATGAGTGTGATGGATTTCTTTCGAGTGAGGATTTCAAAGTCACTAAAGAGGATGGTGAATAATTTCATCCAAGTGATGATTTTAGAGGAACTTATGAGGATGGTGAAGAATTTATTCCAAGTGACGATTTCAGAGGCATCGACGAGGATGATGAATAATTTTATTTGGGAAAGCATTTTAGAGGCATCAATGAGGATGGTGAAGAATTTCCTCTGAGTGGCGATTTCATAGACATCAATGAGGACGATCAATAATTTCCTGACAATACTGAGTATGATCATAGTGAGGATAACATTCATCCTAATGATGAGGAAAATTCTTGTAGAGAGGATGATGAAATGATGAAAACATTGCAAAAAAATATTGTATCTATGATCAGGGCTAGACATTTTTATATCAATCCAAATCATTCACGTTATACGAGGTCTAGGAAATAATGTCTCACGAGAACAAATTCCATTAATAATTTGATTTCAAGTGAATGTGGTCAAAATGATTGCTTTAAATGTATAGACTTCAAGTATGCCTTAGAGAAAAGGAAGACATATTTGTCGATGAATAAAAACATGAAAAATTCATATTTAGTGGGGTGCATGATATCTACAAAGAATTTTTAATGTGTAGAAAGGTTTTCAAAAAATTGCATTCAATTGGTAATATTCATTTATAGGGAATCCAAACAAGATTGGAAAAAGATCCTAGATTTTTTTCAAAAGTACATCATAGATGAGAGATTGGGCCATTAATAAATACTACAATGTTGTGGATGCAAGACTTGCTTTTGAAACATGGAGAGTGTATGTTAGTTAGAGAAACAATACACATTTTAGATAATTTATCAAGACAAGAAATCTACAACTTGTATAGAGGCTATGTTGAAGGTGCTAAAGGAAATGATTAATTTTATTACATATGCATATTTTGTAAGGATATGGAAGAAACAATCCAGCAATGTCAGTATTTCTAAGAAGTCAAGGAAGGAGGTTTATAGTACTTGTGCTTATCTTAAATAAAAATGGATAAATTGTAGAAAATCTGCTAGTAGGTTAACCCGATAATGCAATATAAATCAAAGCAGAATACTACAACCTACTTCTACTATCAATTTGCGGAAGCTTAAAGATTGAGCTAAACAATATAACCAGAAGAAGAAGAATCAATGCACAATACACATGAGAATATTTTGGGGAAATCCTCAACTAAAAACCCCACTATCTGTATTATCATACAAGGTGGAAATACATAGGAATTATGCAAAGCCTTAGCTCTCACAGCTAGCCAGCTCTCAGTACATTCCTCACAGATGCTCACAGGAAATCTTGGCTTCTCTCAAGCCTTCCTCTCTGCCCTCCAAGCTCCTATTTCCTTGCGCTGTTCCTAGTGGATGATTTTCCTTTTACCAAGTGGATGATCAAACCTCCAAAACTGCGCAATCTTCAAGGATTATTCCTTGACTGCATGCATGAGTTTTCTTATAAAGAAAACACATGCAACTGATAGTACACTTTCCTTGACTTTAATCTCTACTGGGTCTTTCTCAGAATAGACACGCATGATTTTTTGATGAGGGAATCTTCAGTTAACTGGAGTATCACTAGTTGGTGCATGCATGCATCAACTGATTGTTAACTCTCTATTAGTTCCTCAAACAGTTTGGAACTAATTTAACTGGACTTAACTCGGTAAACTGAGTTAAATAATTACAACTCAAATATAACTCAATATTATCTCCTTAATTTAAGGGATAACTCTTGCATGGCTTTAGAAAGACTTCTAACTTGAATTTATCCAACTCATTAATTTGAAACAAATTAATTAATTATTTCCAAGTAGCTGTTAAGACTAAATTCGATTTTAATTCTCAATTTAATTCAAGGACAAATTAAATTGGAATATTCTTGTTGCGATATCAACAT
Source organism: Pinus taeda (assembly GCA_000404065.3). NCBI lineage: Eukaryota > Viridiplantae > Streptophyta > Pinopsida > Pinales > Pinaceae > Pinus > Pinus taeda. The sequence continues at coordinate 139,181 of APFE031165815.1, read as the reverse complement.
AAATGTTAGGAGGATGAAAGAGGTATACATTTACAACATTACTTGTGAAATTTTAATAGTTATCAACTATGGAAATGTATTATCAATAGGTTGTTTTTATGTTATGTGCATGTTCCAATGTCAAGGCACTTCAAAAACATCACGATCAACAATCAAGTGAAAGGAAAAAATTGTACAAGGATTCAAAGAAGTATTATGATGTTCCAAATAAATATTTAGGTTTCATAATTGAAAGTATAGACTAGAAGAAAAAACTTCTACCACATTTTGTTCACACCAAAAAAACTGTAGGAGGGTAATTTTATTCAGTTTTACTTGGTTGGTTTTATGATATTTAATTGGAAAATGTCTCCAAGGGTTTCCTTCATAGCTCCAAATATTCATAATGATGAAAATATGACGATAATCATAATTTATCATTGCTCGCTCATTGTCATGGTAATCTTCCTCAAGCTTTGTATCTACAATTAGACAAAACTAGTTGTGAAAATAAAAAACAAATTGTATTTGGATAACTAAACATACTTGTTGAATTGAGAATATTTTAAAAGGTAAAGGTTGGTTTCCTTCTTGTTGGGCACATCGATGACCATATTAATCAAAATTTTAGTTGTTTTTTAGTAATATTGAGGAAAAATGTTGGGACCCTACCATCACTAATTTAATACATTAAAACATCATACTTTCTAAAGCCTACTTTTTATATATTGGCATGGGGAGGAAAAAGGCATTGAATAAATTAAAGACATTAGCTTCCAACATCAATTTTCTATCAAAACAATTGATGGGAAAACACTTATATGAGGCAACAAGTATTCAAATGCTGCGAAATGGGGGCTTTCATTAGGTTTAGCATTTTTGAAGTTCATTTGAGATCATCCAATATTTCCATCAAATTTCTTGCTATTATAATTAGTTGTTGAAATCCATAATGCATGAAGGCACAAGAGATGCATATATGATTCTAAATGCTTGTAAAAAAAAATTAAAAAATCTATTAAAGATACATATGGGTATTTTGATGTTGTGGATTCATTTAGGTGAGTATTTTTTCAATGATAAAAGAGACATAATTTCAAGATCAAGAAATGAAAATACACCAAGTTTCAAGACTCCATTTTTGGCCACAAAATATGCCAAATGAATATGAGGAAAGAAATATTGTTGAATAACAACAATCTCAAGGTATTATTGAGTATTTATATTTAGAGGAAAGAGAAATGTATATTGGTTCTAGTAGATCACATTCACAACATGAAGCCATGGAAGAACTTTACATGGGTTTTATACAAGATATTAAGGAGAGTTGTATGATTTCAGTGTTAGTGGATGGAGATCCACATGGTTATGCATTATGGGTTGCCAAGATTATAATGGTCGTTAAATAAAATGAATATGTTATAGAAGTTGAAGTACAATGATATACAATAGATACACACCCATTCAACGGTGTATACAAGCCAGATGGTAGTCAATAAAGAAATAAACATAAGGAGAAAAAGAAGGGTCCAAATATGAATCATCATTGCATAGACCTCTTAAAATTAGAGGATGTTGACATATTTGTTTATGAATTCAATTTAACAAAGAGAGGAACTCTTTGCTCCAAGACCACATAGATTATCAAGAGGTTGCTACCACAAGAAATAGTGGCAAGAGGGGAGTCCGTTGAACCCAATTGTATATCTAGAAGGATTTTGACATCTACAATTTTGGGCATACATGTAGACTTAGACGGGGCACTGATTGATCATAGAGAAGAATATGGGTTATGGACATTTTCATCCAGTCATTCATCTAAAGACGATGTAGATTCTGATGTGTGTCATAATCTATAAGTGAATATGAATAATTGTATAAACATTCTGTAACTTTATCAATATTATGTTTGCATGGTAACTTGAAATACATCTTTTAACTTGCATATTATCTTATACGAGGTTATGAGTCATTTATATGTTTCTTGGATTATATGTTTTAACTATGAAGATTTTTCTTGTTTTGTTTTGAATATCTAAAATGAACCAATAACGTTGAGAAATAATTTATGTTTCATTCGATGTAATCAATATTAAGATTTTGATTAAAAGTAATTTCTTTTTGGAATTTATGTTGAATTTTTAAATTATATGGCAATATTGTCATGCCATTCTATATTATTATGATTTTATAGACCATAGTTAAAAATGCTGCAATTTTAATGCCCCATTAAAAAGGGAGTGCTTGAATTTGATGGTTGATTTTATGTTTTGGTTGTAATGGGTCAAGTTGTATTGGAGCGATATTTCAAATGAGCTACACTTCTTATAATTAAAAATAATTGCACTTGGTAGAATGACTCTTTGATTTAGGTGTTTATTTTAAAGGTTTTTTTAGTCATGATATTTGAATTATAATGCCATGGTTAAAAAATGTTGAAATTTTAAGGGCTTTAGTAATATATTTGGTTTTAATGCCATGGTTGAAAAATGTTGGAATTTTGAGGTTTTCATAGTCATGATATTTGATCTTTAATGCCATGATTGGAATTTTGAGGTTTTTCATAGTCATGATATTTGGTTTTTAATGCCATGACTGAAAAATGTTGGAATTTAAGCCCCCCCCCAAAAAAATGTGTTGTAGCATCACCATATTTTGATTTTAGAGTATTTTTCATGGTTTTTATGTGAAAATATGAGTTTTTTTAGACTAGAGTTCTCATTTTGAGGTCATAGTTCTTATTAAGTTGGTAACTTTGTTTATTTCACTTTCTTTAGCAGAAGTAGAGTATCCAAAAATGATTAATGTTATGGAAATATTGTTTTCATTTATGTCAAAGATAGGGGAGACTACTTATTTCCACGACAAAGATTGGAAAATGAAGATTGTTGAAAATATTGTTTTTGGACTTTTGATGCCCCATTTGGATTACCCTATTTTTGAATGAATTTTTGCTCCAATTAAGTAGCTCAAATGGGAACATATAAGTATAGTTAGAAAAATTATTGTGATACGTTTCCAAGCTATATGACACTCCCTCTAACTCCATAAGAAAGGGTAGATATGAAGTATTTTGTTAAGATGACCCAACCAAAGTACAAGCAGGCTGACCAACCAGTCATACATTAAGTCAGCCCTGTAAGTGAACGTAAAAACACAATAAATAAAGGGAATATTAGTTTGTTTTAACATTATCCATCAAAGAATAGATTCGAGGTGACAAGAGGAGCTGAAGAATAACTTTTGGGGTAATTCTTGGAGTCTAAAGGTGGAAGCAAAAATGTGATTTTTGGGGTGGACAAGTCAACTTGGAATTTTCTCTAAGATTTTCTTTCGGGATGTTTCAGAATATGAAACTTGGAGGATATAGACATAATATCTTCATGTACATTTTATTAAAATATGACATCTTGATTTGCTATAATTTTAGAGATATGGTCTACGAAATTTATGCTTCATGAATACTCTTGATTTTTTTTAAACAGACCAACTTGGCATTTTCACTATAGCTTTTGTTATGGGATATTTCAAACTATGAAACTTGGAGAATATAGATAAATTTTTTCAAGTAACTACTATTCAAATTACAAACCTTAGTTCGTTATAATTTTGGAGATATGCTCTAAGAAAGTTAGGCTTCTTGCTAATGCTCCTAAAATTTTATTCAAACATTTCAACTTGGTATTTTTGCTATATATTTCTTCTATGTTGTTTCAGAATATGAAATTTGGAGGAGACAAAGAAGAGATCTCAAGGTATTTGTGGTAGAAATTTAAAACCTTATTCCTTGAGGAAATTAGTGTTCCTCAATTCTCATGAAACATGCTTCAAGCAAGTTAGCTTGTCATTTTTGCTATAAATTTCTTTTTAAGATGTTTCACAGTATGAAATTTCGATGAGTCAGAGAAGAGATTTCTAGGTGCCTGTGGTATAATTTCAGACCTAGATTGCAAAATTGGATATGTGGAAAGATGTGCAATTTTTTTCTTTGGAAGAAGTCCAAAGCAACAAGTTTTGGGAGAAGTAGACATGGTGAAGGAAGAAGCAACAATTAGACCTGGTGAATGTAGAAGCAACTAAAAAGGTTGGCAAAGGTAGAAGTAGAAAGTACAATTGGTGAAAATAGAAGCAACTAACAAACATTATGAAGAAGCAAGAAAGTAGGTTGGTGCATACAAATATTTGCAATAGTGGGGATTGTTGTCTCTTGTAGTTTGGTGCCTACAAATATTACAACATACGAGATCATTGTCTCATGTAGGATGGTGCCTAAAAAGTAGTAAAGGGGATTGGTGTCTCCTGTAGGTTGGAGCCTACAAAGCAATGAAGGGGATTAGTGTCTTGTAGGTTGGTTCCTACAAGCAATAGAGGGGATTCATGCCTCCTATAGGTTGGCGCCTACAAGCAGTAGAGGGGATTCATGTCTCCTATAGGTTGGTGCCTACAAAATATTTCATATATATATATTTTTTGTTGGTTTCCATGTATATCTTGTGTTTTTATTGATTTTATGCGATTTATGGTTTATGATGGAATTAAATAAGTAAAAATTGTCATTATACTAACTAACCCAATTCAATAAAATTGTGAATTCTAACAATTCGTATCTGAGCATGTTCCTTTAGGAGCGGTTAAACCACTAGAAGGTAAATCTTAGAAGGACAAATGACTAGAAAGGATAACATAATCCTTGCTGATGGAACAAATTACACGTTTTGGAAGATAAGGATGATATCACATTTAATGTCTTTTGGTGCTAATGTATGGTGTTCTGTGGTAGAAGACTATAAAATTCCAACAATTCCTTTGACATATGCATATGAGGAAAAAACTTTATGTAAATAATTCCAAAGCAATAAATTCCAACTTAAGTGGTCTTGATAATTTGATATTTATCAAAGTAACGCACTGTGACTGTCCCAAACAAATTTGGGATAAGCTTCAAAGCATCTATAAATGAAATGAAAAGGTAAAAAGGGCCAAATTTGAAACTCATAAAATACAATGTGAAGGTTTAAAGATGAATGGAGAAGAAGACATTGTAGATTTTTTCCTTTGAGTAGATGAAGTTGTGAACACTATTAATGGAATGGGTGAAAAGATTGAAGAATCAACAATTGTTCAAAAAGTCTTGAGATTTCTTCTATTGAGGTTGAATTCAAATGTTTCAACTATTGAAGAAATTAAAGATATGGAGAACTTAAAGATGGATGAGCTACATGGAATACTCACTGCATATGAGATGAGAACATGAAAAGCGAAGTCTAGACTAAAGGAATCCACCTTCAAAGCTTTAAAAAAAACAAAAGGAAACAAGTAACAGGATCACTCTCGCCTTGAATCAAATGAAGAAGAAGCTCAGTTCATGACAAATATGAAAAGATATTTTTGAAAATATAAAGGTAATATACCATTCCAATATTTTAAGTGTGGTATAATAGGTCATTATGCTTTAAAATTTCCATATGGGAAATTGGAAGATAACGATGATGAAAAGGAACATAGAAATAGAGACAAATTTCCTAAAAATAGGAAGGGAAGATATCTGAAGAAGAGAAGTTTCTATTCCAAGGAAGATAACAACTCATCAAAATATAGTGATGAAGATGCATCTGGTGATGATCAAGAATAATGCCTACTTATGGGTTTGGGAAATCATAAATATAAGATGTTGTGTAATCTATCTCAAAAGGAACTAACAAAGGAAAATATAATCTTCCACTATGTTTCAATTGTGGTAATGAAGGTAATTTTACCTCTAGATGTCCATATGTAAAATATGAATGCAATGATGATGAATATGATTTTATAGTCTCAAATAATCAAACATTTAATAAAAAAATAAAGATAACCAAGAAGAGAAGATAAATGAAGAAGAAGAAATTGGAAGTAAGAAATATTTTCAAGGTTATCTCTCTATTGCCTTAGAAGCTATAAGGAGTCTCACAATAATAAACAATATTTAGAAGGAGATATTGCAACAATAAAAAGATAAGGATCATCATATTTATGAAACAATGAAAATGGTTCTCGACCTTCAAACTCAATTAAATTAATCAAGGAAAATGAAAGAAGCGGTAGCAAGCCAACTGGAAGAAAAGGAAGGGCATTATGAGAAACTAGAAGCTAAGATTTTTTCCTTGAGAAATGATCTTGAAAAGAAAATGATATGCTAAAGTTTATAAGGAGTTTTGAAATCTTGAATAATATACTCAATAATCAGAGATCCCATTTTATGAAAACAAGCATAAGTTATCATGAATTTGTCAAGGGAGAATCAAGTGCAAACACATCAAAGACAAAAGAACCTAAGAGCTATGTTAATGTGCTTAAAGGAACCAATAATCAATCAAAGGGAGTGAGAAACAAATCCAAAGATCAACATAATATTGATCAAACCATCCACACAAACTATATGAACAAAAGTGAAGATCAATTAAAGAAAAATTAGTTCAACCCCACAGGTTGCAATGGAGTAAGAAAGAAACTCAAGTTTGAAATTCCTTAATCAAGCATCGCAAAGTGAGCCAATTCCTTGAAAAGGATCAATTCCTCCAAGAAGACCATTCACATAAAAAAACTCAGAATTCTTTAATGGATATTGTTTTATTTGTCTTAAGTATCAAATGTACTTATCAAACCTCAGTGAGAAACCCTATCAGAGCTAATCCTTCCTACAACAATGGAATCAAGAACCTCAATTCATTTTCTCCCTTATTGGATAACATTGAATGTTTCAAGTGCAACAATTTCTGACATAAAGCTCATGAGTGTAAAAGCAATATATTAAGGTTTAAATATCAAAGAAGGAAAGAAGACATCATCATCAATAAAAATTGAAGTATGAGATATGGAGAAGAAAGAAAAAGAAACATGAAGAACGTAGTCTAGCTATATGTGTTTAAGACAAAAAAATCCAATGGTGTATAGAGAGTGAATGCACAAAACATATGATAGGTGCTAAAATAAAATTTCTTTGTCTGAAGGAAGTTGTTATCACCAAAAAATTGATCATCTAGCTTGATTTACTAGATGGATAGAAGTACACCATGTAAAGCCAATTTTACCATAGTAAAATTGCTTTCGTTGTGAGAAATTACTTAATAAACCACCTTTATTAAGTAATTTATAGTTAAACCCATGAAGAATAATTAAATAAATCAATATTTATTTGATTTTCGTCTAGGAATAATTAATTAAACCATTTTTTTATTATTATTCCTTGTCAAATTTGACCCAATCATGAAAAATAAATAGATAATCTTTATTTATCTTATTTTTCTCTAAGGATAATTAATTAATCACTAGTTAATTATTATTCTTTGTCAAATTTGACTAAATCCCTTAGGAATAATTAAACAAATCCTTACTTGTTTATTATTCCTTAACTAATTCTTGGAGATAATAAATAAATCATTTATTTATTTATTATTTCTAAATAAAAGTTTAAATACTTTTCCCCTCCTAAACAAATATAATAAAAGATTCCAAGCGGTTATTCCAAGAATGAGATTAATAATATTTTGTTATTGCTCATTATTCGAGGATAACTCAATATTTTGTTATAAATATAAGGGTTTTCCATTCATTATTCAATTTTTGATTATTTTCATTGTTGCACTCATTGTTGTAACTCTAATTATTTTCATTTTTGCACACCATATTTTTGTTGGGTTTATGCATTATAGAGGAGAGAGACTCTACAGAAGCTAAAAACATTTGAGGATAGCCAAGAACCCATCCCATAGAGGGGGACTGGTAACCTTTATCTGTTCTCTTCATAGGTGTTATTATTAAATTATTCTTTACATATTTGGTTTCCATTGGATATTTGGGGTTATTACTCTTTCTTCCACTGTTTAACTATGATTGTAGCATAGATCAGAATTTTGGCAGGTTTTGTTTCTATCAATAGATGCAAATCTACAATGTTTAGCAGTCATTTCTATTGTTGAGATTGTTTGTCATCCACAATCTTAAGTGGTTTCTTTTCGTACATCATTGAGAAGAAAACACTACAACAAATTGGCGACTCCACTGGGTTTTATACTTTAGATCCATAAACCTGGGTGACCTTTGGTTTTCAGCTTAGGGTTTATTCTTTTTTCAATTCTATTAATGTTTTCTAGTGTTTTAACCCTAGATCTGATAAATTTCTGACTTCCGTAAGCTTTTTGGTTGTTTCCGCAGGTCATAGGAACTAGTCGTGGCAAAGGCGACACTTGTTTCCGAAATTTGTAGACCGGGGTTCTCAGAACAAAAATCGTAGTTTTCAACCCAAAAGTGCGATCTGGGCTCTAGAACAAAGCTTTCAATCCAAAAAGTGTGATTTCATCAGAAAACAGATTAGAACTTGAGATTTTTGTGTTTTAGGGTTTTCCTCAGATCTATTTCTAGGTTTTGCTAAGAGATGTCTAATGGGTGTCTGACCTCTGTCTCATCCCACTTAGGCCTTGATCCACTCTGTTTTACTCATTGAAGTCGAATTTAGCCTCCCCTAGGGCTTCTAGTACACTTCCACCTTTTTAGGAGGAGTTTAGCTGAGTGAGAAGTTCAAGTTTCTGCACCACTTTCAGCCACATTTTCTAGATCTGTAACCTTTTGTTTCAGATATGATAAGATAGGTTGCTACCATCCATAGTTTCACATTTAAACTTGTTTGGTCATTCCCTTAGGGTCCCATCAGTTTCCCTAAGTGTTTCACCCATCTCCCTATCTTTTTGCAACGATCTTCCCCTCTGGTATTTTGTTGTTGCTACACCACTTTCCAGCCTCTTAGAGTCACTTGATCCCAGTCACATCAACAATTAGATATCTTGACCATTTCAATGTATTTTCCATGAGTTTAGCCACCAGGAAGTACAGTGTTTGCAAACCCAGTTTGGGTGGGGTTTAGTTAATTGTTTTTCTGTTTATTTTCTGTTATTTATTTCATTTTATTTGCAACAAGTTTTTTTCTTTTTTACAAACACGATCTGGGATTAATCAATTAATACACTTGCACACACAAGCACACCTTAAGTGAAGGGTGCTTGGTTTACACCGCCAAGCCAAGACTTAACATAATAAATTTATCTCCCTGCATCAGAGACAAAATATATATTGTTGATCTCCCTTCACCATTTCTGTGTTCCATGTGTCCTTCCATCATTGTGCCACCAAGGCATGAGTCGTAGAGAATATTAGGTCTTCACCCCTAGTTTCCACTTGAGCGTATTACTTCTCCCTGTCGGGTTCGAGTTCATAGCCCTTTGGGTCCCTATCTCGACTCTTCTCTTGGTCCTTTTGATTCCTCATCTAATTCCAAGCCTCCTTCACCACATATCGTCACCATGTCTAGACCCACAGCTGGTTCAGGAACCCAACCTGGTGGTGGCTCCGGTTCTATACTGGTGGTCACATCGGGTATAACAGTCTCAGGAACTGCTTTGACAACCCCCATGCTCCCCTTTATGGCTGGGTTAAGTCTACCGGATCTTAACCAATTGATAAATGACCCCATACACCATGATGCTGGTTGGCTCTCTATGAAGACTAAGCTTCCCTCAAACATCCCAAAGTTCGAGGGTATTGCTGGAGAGGATCCTACCAACCATGTTTGATCCTTCCACATGTGGTGTTCGTCTAACTCCATAACTGTTGACTCCATTCGTCTTCGTCTCTTCCAATGCACGATCACTAGAGACACTGTAAAATGGTACGTAGACCAGCCCTCCGCCTCTCATTTTATTTTCGCGATGCTTGCTAAAGCGTTCTTATCATATTTCCAGTTACCTCTCCAGTATGACATTGGTTTGGAGTTATTGACCACATTCCGTCAGTCCTCCGCCACTCACCTTTCTGACCATGTTCAAGAGTGTCATCGAAGGAGGAGCACATGTCGTGCCCCACCTTTCTAAGACCGTGCTTATCTAGATTGGTTTCTCAAGAGAATTTTATCCCCCATCGAGAAGGATGTCACATCCCATTTTCCTCAGACCGATGAAGAAGCTGTCCAGACCACTTTAAGATATGATCTGATTTATGGTCAATCTGGTTATGTATACCGTCATTCCAAACCTTCCTCGTCTTGGAAGTGCCAATGCACTGGGGGAATCTCACGCTGCCAACAGAATCATTGGATCCATTTCACACTCTTTTCCATATTATCACTAGAGTTATGGCTATCTGCAGAGGAGCACCAGTTCCTCCAACATTTATGCCCCTCTTGCTAGCAACATGTTTCTAGGGCCCCAAACCATCTACCAAACTATTGCTCCTTCTTATGCATAGCCTGGCACTCCAACCCCTCAAGTACTAGCATCGTAGCCTCTCATGCATCCTTAGCCCCAACAACCAGTTCCCGCTCAGGGAAAATTGTTTGCGTAGCAGAGTGCTACCAATTCCCAAAATTTGAAGAAAAATAATAAGGGGAAGGGTAACAAGGGTAACCAGGGTAACCAAGGTAACCAACCTAGTGAACCCCAAGGGAACCAAAATAACACTAATGACTAACAACAAGGCGTCCAGCCCAAGCAGAACAAGGCTATTCATACAAACAAGCCTTGTGCATGTTGTGGTGTACCTGGCCACTATACACATGAGAGTCCTCTTTTACCCCAGATGCGCCAACTGTGGGAAGCTCAAGTAGTTTCTCGAGGTCAACATTCACCTTAGAATCCTACGCTACCTCAACCGGCTGTGCTCACAAATCCTTTCCCTCAACAAGGACTTGTTGCTGCTCAACCCCAGCCAAGTCAAGAAACCCACGTCCCCCAACCTTCTGGTCTCGGTGACTACCAGATCCTGATGATGGACTCTAATGAGGTTAACCCCTCCAATATCAACCTATAAACTTGGTCGCATCAATATGACAAGCCCTCCACTTTGTCAGCTGCCGAGTCTAAAACCAAAGTGTCCACTGAGCCTCCTACGACACTAAATGGTCCTTTGTAGATACCTCAAGCCAAAGTTGAGGCCATTCCCAAGATCCCAAAGGGACCATTATGCCATAATGCGGCTTTTAACAGAGTTGTCCATACATACAATATAGTAGACGACTTGGCGCAATCACTTGCTGCCATGTTGACACTGGAAGACCTCCAGTCATGCCCTTCCCAAAAGAAGGCTCTACTAACTGCCTTGGGTGCAATGGATCCCTCTGGCGATCGTTTGGTTGTATTCCTAGTTGATACATCAGAGCACCCCCCATTACCTTCATCTATTGCTTTTTCATATACCAATTAGATTCCGTAATGCCATCATCTCCAGATGCATTATTGACAAAGGCACATCCACCTGTGTGATGTCCTATACTATTTGGAAACAACTCAAGTCACCTGAGTTTTCCCCCTCCACCATCACCTTGTGTGCTTGGGATGGACACTCCTCCCAGCCCCTTAGCATGTACTGCAACTGTCTAGTGACCCTTGCGGGCAAGACTGTCCATGTCGATATCAAATTCATTGATGCCCCTTTGGATTACAACATCCTCTTAAGTCATAGTTACACATATGCCATGTCAGCTGTCATGTCTGTGGCGTTATGCAATATGTGCTTCCCCCATGAAGGGAAGATCATTACCATTGATTAATTGACTTACTACGAGCCGAAATCCGTGACCTCCTCGAAGTCCATCATCTTGTCGATGTCTGAAAACCAATCTTCGACTCCTTGCACCAGTGTCTCACCCAAAGTCTATAAGGATTCCCCATTGTTGGGTGCCTTCCCTGGTCCTCCCCCTCCCATTTCTGAACCTACTTCCATGAGTGTTTGCATGTTACAAGCGTCACGGGATACCCTTAAGCAGTCCGATACACCTGATCAACAACCATCTCCTCAACATCCTTATGTTGCTCTTCCAGCTGAACCCGCTAGACCCACTCCCCCAGGACCTCCTCCATTTGTGGGTGCCTCTCCTATGTTCCCTCCAGGAACTATTCCTCCAGGTCCTAACCATTTAGGAGATATTCCGCCGAGACATTATCTTGCTAGCTAGATAACTTTCTTATTTCTCCCTCCGAGAGTTTTTTCTGTACTTGTCATGGATTTGCTGGTCCTTCCTAACATGACTCTCGGGGTCCTAGTATGTTACATAGACCCCCTTGCAAACACTCTGCCTGGTCAGCCAAGACCATATCATGCTTTGACCTCGGTTCAACCGATCCCCGTGACCCTTGTCGCTGCTTTAGTTCCATCACAACCTCAACAGGAACCAACTCATGTTGTGAAAACATCTAGCTAGGGGGGCAAAGCCAAGAGGAAAGAACCTAAGGACAAGGCTCCCCAAGCTTCTCCAGCCCCCAAAGCCCCAAAGTTGTCACATTTGTGCGCTTTGTGTGCAATTGTTGGGCATGCCACCCATAATTGTCCCAAGCTTCCTCAACTTAAATCTTTGGTTCATGAAGTGATCCCTGAGTAAAATATCTCGGAATTCCATGTTAACTTACGGTCCCACCTAAGAAACTCAAAACGCTACGCACAAACCACCCTTGTGCCTTGTGTGATCATCATGGTCACTATTCCCATTGTTTCCCTCATCTTGATGAATTTAGCGATTGCCTTAGGGCGATTTGCGAATATGAGGCCACTCGTAGTGGATCATCTACTCCTCTACCCGTCGATTCTGGTACCACTAGTCAACTAGAATAGGGAGACTCTGGCCCCACTATTGTGATCCCTCCCCCCAATGTCGAGATGATGGGCACCACGGTCCATATCCTTTACCTGTCGTCATCCTTGAGTTCCTCGCAGGAAAACCTTTCTAAGATTTCTGCATGTGCTTCTATCAAACCTCTTTCAATAGAATCACAGGTCTCAACATCAATAGACCCTCCGTCTACCAGTCCATCGTCTACCATCCAAGACGATGCGTATGTGAGCCTTATCCCTCAAGTTGATGCACCATGTAATGCCGCCACATCATGTAGTCAGTCTTCCTCCCGTCCGCCCATCACTTAGCCTGATGAGGACACCATGGAAGCTATGTCTACCCCTGATTACCCCTACGCTTGAGTAAGGGGGCATTCCTTCAAGGGGATTTTGAAGGCCATCTCCTTCCTAGTTCTCCTAATGTGCTCTACCTCCATAAATGTTTCTCACAACACATCCCTTTGATTGTGTGTCTTTATTTCTACCATGAAGTTAGGTAGATTGCATTATCTCATTAGTTTCCTTTTTCACCTTTTAGATGGATCCATCATCCACACCATATATCGGTCATGCCGACGATGCAAGTCACTTCTCCCGGAATCTAGCCTCGACAGCCTGGGAAAATTTTACCCCCTTGCATATGTTAGTCCTTTCGAAAGACATGTGCATAATTTGGATCTGCCACCAATAATCAGTCCAAATATGATGCAATGATAGGTTTGTTAGCCGATGCCCTCGCTCATCGCACCCTTCCTCTTCATGTTTGTTTAGATTCTTTGCTACTTGTCATGCAATTGAATGGTGTGTGTCATGTGCATAACCAAGTCCTTTTTATAAAATATCTACAGGTTAAGCTGTTGGTACGTGAATTTGAAACCATTACATTCAATCATGTGCCTAGAGCCCAAAATCACTATGTAGATACCATTGCAAACAACATTCTAGATTGACATTTATCAAATGTATACCACAGAAGATAACACAACAAATGGCAAACCATCATCATCATATAAAATACATAGTCATATTATGTATCACAAAAGTGTTTGGAGCCCTTAGCTCTAAATACATCCAGTACGCCCATAATATACTAGGGGGCACATCGACCCCTACATCTCCTTTGTAGCATCTCGTGCCAAGTTAGGCCAAGATGCTTAAATCGCCTTTTCGAACACTCAGAACACAATGGTGCTCCTCAAACTGCTAGGGGGCATCATTCCCACCTTTGCATACCAGATCAACTTCCCATGCTTGGGGGCATGATAGTTTTCCCCTGGCCATCTTCTCAATTAAGTCTCGGCCTAGATCCCAATGGATCTAGGTATGGTCGATTATCCTCCCATTCCTTGGATAGTTTGTCCTACAGACCTCTCTGGCCAGCCATATGAACATCACATATGGTATATGTTTGATACCATATCTTCAAATATTCTACTCTATGTCCACATAGTCCCCATGTTTGACTTAGTGGGTGAGAATGATTCTAGACCTCCTCTAGTTGTTCATTCTCGTTTTCCTCTTCCCTTATTTCTTCACTAGGAACCATCATTCTAAGAAGCATTAAGGCCATCTTTAGACAAGTAAGGTCACTTTCCTGAAAGTCGTAGATCCCAATTCCGATGGTTGGTTTATCCACTACAATCTTCGTAGCTCAATTTGCAAACTGTTAGCACCATTGGAAAGCTCTCATAGAGCTCTATAATGGGTCTTCCTCAGTTTTTGATGATTTGACACTTCACCAGGAAACCATTTTTCCATGGAAGGTCACTTCGTCGCCTCTAAAAATTGAATTTCGTCATAAAGTGACAATTATACTTTGAGGTCCACCTCCATTTAATACTTGTTGTACCATATGTCGACTTTCGTCATGAGTAGCCATCATTTACTCATGTTTTCATGGTCCCCAACGGGCCTAGTCTATGTGGTAGCATCATCGAGTCACCCTTGTTCAGAGCATCTGCAATGAGTCACCCTTGCATTCTTGGAGTCTATTTCATGTCCCATCATATCATGTCATAGTATTCCATCCATATTTGCATACCGTTCATCCTGTGTTGCCCATTTTGTCCTCCAGTCATACTATCCCCATCCCCTCTAGAGTTGAGTTAGTTGCTGCCAGGATAACCATGCACTTTATGCTATGACAAGGGTAGTCGTATGTCTGTCCCTCAGTCCCACTTTTTCCCATTATCCCTGGTGTCAGTCTATCAGTCACATTACTATTTTCCCTCGTGCTTTAGTTGAGGATCCTCATTGCCTCATCTATCATGGGCCCTATTCTGTCGACATCAGCTCATTTATTCCAGAAGAATGGCCTAGAGGGTGTTGTATCTCAGTTCCAACATCCATTCTTGTTCAGCACCTTGGATCGAGCAGAGGGTCTCATTATGGCCCTTTGACTTGTTCGTTTCATGTTTGTGATCCATACACTTAATGATCTAGTGATGCAACAGATTGTACCAGTGATTCCCGAGTGTGTGTGAGATGTTTCATACCTCATGAGGGGGTGGCCCTTCAGGTAGCCCCCCACATGCCTTGATGCATATCTATTATACTACAACCTCAGATGCAGTTCCACAGAGTTGATGGGTTCGGTTCCTACCGATCACAATGTTCATAACATGCACGTCTCCTCCAGATGATCCATTCAATTTTGTAGAGCCCTCCTTTTTCAGTAGGGCTTCTCCGGTTGTTCTACCCTACCTCCCACCCATTTCTTGAGGGAAGAGGCTTTGTATCTCATGTAATTAGATTATTGTATTCAGTCTTGGCTCATGTTTTTACCAGGTGCATTATGTATATGGGACACATTATATTATTTTAGAGCTATGTTATGCCAACATATCATGTACCATTCAGCATGTACTTCATTGCTCAGTTTTATATTTCCGGGCGAAACATTATTTTTGTACTAAGTTATCTTGGTGGGTATGGGTATGCATCCCCCGCCTCATTGGGGTCCGGTACCACAAAATAAAAGGAGACTTGCATTAGTCTCGCCCCCTCTATCCCTATCCTCTTTAAATTCAACTTCATTGGTATCTTTCTCTGTCTCCTTGAATCCCTTGTGTTGTCTAAATGATTGTGTCTTTACAATGTACTTCAGTCATACGTTTTGCTCCTAACACTCGTACGTTGGGGGGCAATCTGTTATCACCAAAAAATTGATCATCTAGCCTAATTTACTAGATGGATCGAAGTACACCATGTAAAGCCAATTTTACTATAGTAAAATTGCTTTTGCTGTGAGAAATTACTTAATAAACCACCTTTGTTAAGCAATTTATAGTTAAACCCATGAAGAATAATTAAATAAATCA
>APFE031165815.1:89114-117524 GCA_000404065.3 Pinus taeda | reverse complement strand
ATCAATAAATAAAACATATTTATTTAGGTAATAACTTAGTAAGAATATATAATTATTTATATAACTTAAATTATTCATTCTGAATAAGTCATTCAAACATTAATAATTTAATAGTACAATAACCATTAATATTAGGTTATTAACAAATAAATCTCTTTTGATAATATTAGCTCATTTATACATCTAACCCAATTTCTCTTATCTCTAGAAATATAATATTATTATCTTATTATTATTAGAGTTATTAATATATATAACGTAAATTACTCATTTATTAATTAAATTATTCATTCAAAAGAAACCATTTTAAGTTTTAAATAACCATTAATTTATTTAAGCAAATAAATTTCTTGGGATAATATTCGCTAATTTATTAATCTTACCTAATTTCTCTCATCTCTAGAATTGAAATAATAATATAATAATAATAAGATTAAATTTATTTAAGGCCTTGATCCTAGAGTCAAATATAGCTGTTATGTAGCCGTTGGAGTCTCTACTCTGCGTATTTAAATTGCTAAAGCCTGATCTGTTTCTTCAACTTGTCCTACGATGAACCACACTAATTGGTTCGAAAAGCGTCGGCAATAATCTTTTTATGTGATTTACACGGAAGCTCTTTTTACAAACTCATTAAATCAATATAAAATATTAATAACACTACTCCATGATCTTAAAGAAAACTTGTTTTCATAATTAAATAATAAATAAATACTAATAATAATATTCCATATTCTTTGAATAACTTGTTCTCATGTAAATCCATACATTACTGATATATATTAACAATATTCCATAATCGTTGAATAACCCCAATTTTATATAAATCTACACATTAATTGTTAAAACATTAATCACACTTTTTTTAATATTTAGTTTACATAAATATAACTTAATAATCCTCATATAATAATATATTAAAAAAAAAAACATATCACTACAGTTATTTTCATATAAATTCATTATACACCAATTTTTATTTATTATTAAGAAAATATTTGGATGATAAATGATGGTCACTTCACCCATAAAAAAAATTAAATTTAAAAAATAAAAGAGTAAAACAATATTAAATTAACCGAAAAATAAATTAACATTATATGAATTTACTCTATTTATTTATATTGTTATTGAATATAATTAAATTATTAATTTTTTTTAATTTTTATATAAAATTAATTAAAATCCTTATTATTTAATTTTATAATTTGAATTATTTTATAAATTATATAAAAAAAAAAAGTTATTTTATTATTATAAAATATAAAAATCAATTTATAAAACATTTAGGATAATGCAAAATATTTTTTTAATGGCCTCTTCCTTCCACATTTAACGATATATGTCGCTCAATATA
Organism: Pinus taeda; assembly: GCA_000404065.3. Taxonomy (NCBI): domain Eukaryota; kingdom Viridiplantae; phylum Streptophyta; class Pinopsida; order Pinales; family Pinaceae; genus Pinus; species Pinus taeda. Next base: position 116,167 of record APFE031165815.1, on the reverse strand, counting down.
TCACAATAATAAGGCATTTGAAATGTTTGGTCATTTACCATTGCCAAAACCAATTCACTTTTGGCTAGTTATTCAAATTATTTTCTATTATGGAAAAAAACATGATTTTAAAAATGATTAAATAAACCCATGACAATTGAATCGTTCTCGCCCGACCTTGACCTTGACCCACCTCCTAACAACGTCCTTAAGAAGGTGGTAAAAATCAAGGTCGTAAAAATCATATATAAAGCTATGGATTTTTGTAGTCTTGAAAGTTGGCAGTGCCATTGTGTCTCTACTGGATTTGTTTTCCAAGTGGCTAGAAGTGAAGACTTCATTGTGTGTATCTTCCAAGTGGCCATACCATATGAGAAGAGTGTAGTTTGTTCAGCAGCTACCAAGAATGGAGAGCAAGAGAGTTGAAGCATGCAGATTCAAGCAAATTGCAGAGGAAAAGTTCACAGACAGAGACATTAACGGATGCAATATAAATGCCCTGAAGGCTTATGACCTGTGTCCAAATCTGGAAGGAATATCAGAAATGATAACAGCTGTGCAGATCCTTTTAGTTGCAAAGGGTAAACTCCCATCAAAACTTGTGGATTGGTACGCCATTTTACAGGTAAATGAATCTTCACATCCTATATTGATTAAGAAGCAGTATAGAGAGTTATCTTCATTATTGCATCCTCATATAAAGAAATCTCCAGTAGCAGAAGCAGCTTTTAAGCTTATACAAGAAGCTTGGTCAGTTTTGTCTAATAAATCTAAAAAGTACAAATATGATCGTATGAGAAAAGGCTTGATCACCGAGGAGCATCAAGGTTCAGAGCCCGGGCCTTCTGATCTGAATACGAGTTTTTCCAGTCCACAAGCGAGTTCTGTAGACACCCAAATGGATTCATTAAAAGCGCAAAATGTGGATTTTCCCAATGGAGCTGTCAGTTCTGTAGTCAGCCCCGGGGATTCTTTGAAGAAGTCTTCCCATGATCAGAGTTTCATGGACACCCACATGACCTCTGGGAAGACCCCAAATGTGGTTTCCTCCAATGGAGGGGATAGCGTCGCACCTGCAAATATGGCTTCTGGGAAGTGCAAATCTGGGAATTCCACCTTCTGGACTGCATGTCCATTTTGTTACAGTGTGCAGGATTGTCCACCATTTCTGAAGAGGCAAATACTCGTATGCCCAGTTTGTCATAGTACCTTCCAGGCCCTTGAGGTTATGACAATGTCCATTAACGATATAATCAAGAGATCCAGAAAGGGCAGCGATGCAGAAAATTATGGTGCTATTATAGAGAATGAGGTAAATTCCTCGGAGGATAACAAAGCAGAGGATGTTACAGTAAACCAACCTAAGGAGGCTGTCGAGGTTGGGACAATGCATGTCAATGATTATACCGGGAGAGCCAGAACAAGAAGCAATGGAGAAAATGTTCCTGCTATGATAGAGAATGAGGTTAATTCCTGCCAGGATGAAAAAGCACAGGATAAAAAGAGAACCAGAAAAGGAAGCAAGGAAAACAAGGTTGGTGTTATTACAGAGAATGAGATAAATCCCTGCGAGGATAGCAAAGCACAGGATAAAAAGAGAACCAGGAAGGGAAGCAAGGAAAACAATGTTGGTGCTACTACAGAGAATGAGATAAATCCCTGCGAGGATAACAAAGCACAGGGTAAAAAGAGAACCATGAAGTGCAGCAGCGAAGAAAATTTTGGTGTTATGATAGAGAATGAGGTAAATTCCTCTGAGGATAACAAAGCAGAGAATGTTACGGTAAACCAACCTAAGGAGGCTGTTGAGGCTGGGACAATGCATGTCAATGATTATACCAAGAGAGCCAGAACAAGAAGTAATGGAGAAAATATTCCTGCTGTGATAGAGAATGAGATTAATTCCTGCCAGGATAACAACGCACAGGATAAAAAGAGAACCAGAAAAGGAAGCAAGGAAAACAAGGTTGGTGCTATTACAGAGAATGAGATAAATCTCTGCGAGGATAGCAAAGCACAGGATAAAAAGAGAACCAGGAAGGGAAGCAAGGAAAACAAGGCTGGTGCTATTACAGAGAATGAGATAAGTCTCTGCGAGGATAACAAAGCACAGGATAAAAAAAGAACCAGGAAGGAAAACAAGGTTGGTGCTATGATAGAGAATGAGACAAATTCCTGCGAGGATCAAAAAGCACAGGATAAAAAGAGAACCAGACAGGGAAACAAGGAAAACAAGGTTGGTGCCATGATGGAGAGTGAGATAATTTCCTGCGAGGATAACAAAGCCCAGGATAAAAAGAGAACCAGAAGGGGGAACGTAGAGAATAAGGTTGATGCCATAATAGAAAATGAGATAAATTCCTGCAAGGATAACAAAGCACAGGATAAAATGAGAACCAGTCAAGGAAACAAGGAAAACAAGGTTGCTGTCATGATAGAGAATGTGATAAATTCCCACGAGGATGACAAAGCAAAGGATGTTAGAAGAAAACAAGCAGTAGACCAACCTAAGAAGGCCAAAAGCAGGACTAAGAAAGTTAAAAATGAGTCCAGGAAACAAAACAATTCTGTCTCATGCCCCTCTAAGGAGGGCCCTTCTGTTGAGCAAGTTTTGATGGATGTTCAAGATTCAGATTTTTATGACTTTGACCAAGATAGAGTAGAGAATTGCTTTGAGGCAAATCAAATCTGGGCTATTTATGATGATCATGATGGAATGCCTCGATATTATGCTCGTATTAATGAGGTAGTCTCCTTGCATCCCTTCAAGGTGACCATGACTTGGTTAGAAGGAAAGGACAATGGCGATGAGTGTTTAGCCAGGTGGGCCAATGCTGGATTTTGCAGGAGTTGTGGGGAGTTTAGGGAAGGAATAAGCTGTGGTAGTGAGTCTCTCAATGTCTTCTCTCACTTGATGAAAGGCGAGAAAGCTGCAGCAGGGATTTTTAAAATCTTTCCTCGGAGAGGCTCTATTTGGGCTCTTTATAGAAATTGGCAGACTGATTGGGATGAATCTACTCCCAATGAAGTTACATGGAAGTATGACATTGTTTTGATTATGACAGATTTTATTGAAACAATGGGAGTGAGTGTGGTTCCTCTTGTTAAGCTTGATGGTTTCAAGAGTGTCTATCATAGAGCACAGATGGGATCAAAGACGGTTAAATGGGTACCGAGGACAGAGATTCTTAAATTCTCCCATCAGGTTCCTGCCAGAATAATTTTGGGTAACGAGGCTCAAAATTTGCCCAAAGGTTGTTGGGAGTTAGACCCTGCAGCCAGTCCGTTAGATTAATCTGCAGACAGCATAGACAGTGAATCAAGAACATCAAACTAAGTGTTCTGTTGTAACCATCTCACAGTAATAGTTGTTGATGTTGGAATGGGAATAGAAATGCATCATATAGTTTAGTTGCTTTGTGTGGTTGGTGTAAACTCTGCCTTAAAACACAAGTTTGGTTTTCATGAGGGGATTTCCTGAGAATAATGACCATGAAAAATGGGGAGGCTTCTGATAAGCCAGTAGGGTGTTATCTCTTAATTTAAACTTTGGCTGTGATTGCAATGAAGAGAGAAAACTTGAACTTGTTCATGCAAGATGGTAGACTGATTGTACTCTTAATTGACCAAGTAGTATTTCAATTCTCTAATTTCATCTCTGCTATAATGGCAATCACTTGGTAGGTTGAATGGTCTCACTTTAGAATATAATACTATGTTGGGCAATAGCTGCGATCATAGTAGAATGTTTTGCAAGATTAACATAGATATATTTTCATTGTTTGGGTGGTTCAAAGATTTGTATATGTTGTAATGCCTTGTAATACTGCAGGTAAAACTGTCTAGTGTTATGGTCATGTAACAATATTTTCATGCTATCAGCTTTAATGCTCTCTTGTTTATTGATTGTTTTCATATAGGTCACTTTTGGATCAGCTAGAATTGATGGGCTAATGCTCAGTTCTGTTACCAATGAATGTGCCACAGCTGTAAGTCATGTGGCCTTACTGAAAACCCATTCTACTAGAGCAGTAAGAGATGGCATAGAAAATTTCTCCTTGGGAAAGGAGAAAAGCTATTCAGAGAAAGCTGACAGGAACAGGAAGGATATAGTTTAGTGACATTCCTTATTGTTCCAGAATAATTTCAGGAAGGGTAAGTTATTATTAACATTTCTCATATTGCAATGATGTTTTGATATAGTGCCTTGTAATATGCAGGTACTCGAGCAACTCCTAATAAGAAGGCTACAGCTAATGCATTTTAAATGTTTTAATAATGGACCTCAAATATCTTGTACAGCTTTTAATAATCCTTGTGATTTGGCATTGCATGCATTATTTCGTTGTTGTTACAAATGATCTTGAGAATAAACATTTTGGTTAAGGACCCGTCTTGTTGATATTCGTTTCTCAAACTTTGCACTTGCATTAAGCTAATTCTAAATTTCACAAATCCATCAAAACATCCAGTTTAAGAAGTCACAGACTATGTATAAATCACACTTTTCAGGTTTTCTAGGTACTTACTAGCATTAGGGACCCTTCACATGAGGATGTCAAATCTTCTGAACAATTTTGACATTTGTTCTCATTTCTTTTTGACAGATGTTATTACCCTATATTGTCAGAAACAGAAAAAATACAGCAGTTTACAAAGAAAAAATACAACAGTTTGCGAAACAACAAAGAGAGTATCAGATGAATCACTTGATAGAGATGCAAAACTGCAAATAATTTAATTAAATATTAATATATGTTCACCTATCCACTTTTGCCAGAAGGGCGTTATTATTATATCAGCATGCTTCGCTTTCCATTTACTAGTATTTTCAGGAAATTGCAAGGCAGAAAAGCACATACTGTTGTAAGCTACTTGAGTAGTTGTTCGCTTACTAGCCTTCTTTTTTGATCCCTGAAAACAGTCACACACAACTTGTCATACAATTTGCATATTAGATGAGATGCTGCATCTAAAACACAACTTGTCATACAATTTGCATATTAGATGAGATGTTGGTCAGGATTCAATAACCATGGCCATTACATTTGTGCAAATCTACTCTGTGGGAATTTATTTCTAATAAAGTTTGAGTAGATTTTTGTTTACCATAAAGACAAATTGTTTCACATTTTTCATTTTAGATTTTGGTAAATAGCCTTTACATTTGTGCAAATCTGCCAATCTACCATGGGAGAGTTTTTTAAATTTTAAGTAGGTGAGGATTACAACTCAAACCAAGTTTATTACACATCCACATTCTCACAATCATTTGGGAGGTTTGCATTGACAACTGGTCATCGTAGTCTTGGTGACTGGTCATCATCCACATTCTCACAATCATTTGGGAGGTTTGCATTGACAACTGGTCATCGTAGTCTTGGTGACTGGTCATTGTAGTCTCGGTGACTAAGACTGATGCACGAGCATTTTTGACCATATAACTATCTTGCACATTTTCTTAAGTTTGCTTAAATGTGGTTTTATGATCAATTCAGATTTTTTTTGTTTGTACTGAGTGAATATTTATCAACTCTTAGAATATGAAGCTGTGTGTTTGGAATTTAAAGAGTTTGAGTAGTTGTAAAGTCAAAAGTTGAGAAGAATAAGTATAAATATGAAGTATTTGAACAAGCAAAGGAATTTGGGTTTTTGGTTTTGTTTTTATTTAGTTCATGTTGTGTAGATGATTGTGTGATTCAAAAAATTATGTATAGGTTTTGTGAATGTAAAGACGTTTCAGAAGTCCATGAGCATTGGCCATTAAATCAATAAAAAGAATACAAAGTTGACAAAATTCTGATAGTCCATGAGCATTGGCAATTAAATCAATAAAAAAAATACAAAATTGACAAATTGACAAAATTGTGATAGTCCATGAGCATTGGCCATTAAATCAATAAAAAAAAATTACAAAATTGACAAAATTGTGATTGCTTTTGCTTAATATTTTGTGTTGTATAACTTATAAATGTTTATTTTTCAATGGGTTAGCTGTGCAAAGTTATTTCTGCTAGCATAGGGAACACTTTCCCACTATTTTTCTTTGAAAATATTCAGAAGGTTCTTAAAAGTTGCTCAACCCACATTTTGTTGGATGGTAAAAACTCATTAACCCTCCTGTCTGTGTTATAAATGTTCATTATTTAATGGGTTAGCTGTGAAGTTATTTCTGCTATGCATATATATGAGCATATTATTTTTCTGCATAGGGAACACTTTCCCACTATTTTTCTTTAAAAATATTCAAAAGGTTCATAAAAGTTGATCAAGCTACATTTTGTTGGATGGTAAAAACCCATTAACCCACTTGTCTTTGCATTGGATGGTAAAAACTCATTGACCCACCTGGATTTGCATTGGATGGTAAAAGTTTATTAACCCATATCTTTATGTAGTTGATGGTAAATCTCATCACTTCACATCTATTTGCAGTTGATGATCTCATCAACGCACCTCTTTGTGCATTGGATGGTAAAAACTCATCTACTCGCCTTTTTGTGTATTGAATGGTAAAAGCTCATCAACAAACTTCTCTGTGCACTAAAAAGAGGGCAAGTCTACCAATATGGAAGTGTGGAACTCATCAACCCCCCTCTTTGTGCTTGGAAAAGAGGGCAAATCTAGCAATATGGAAGTGTGCAACTCATTAACCCACCTCTCTGTGCACTGAATAGACTACATGCCATAGAGTTTGGAGTGTGGAATGACTTCTATGTGATACTTTATTTGTAAACAATGTGGGTAGTGAGTATAGTATTGTTGGAAGTTGTTAGGAGATTATTCATAAATTTATAATTTTAGGAAAATGTTATGAGATTTTTTTGAGATATTTTTATGTGTTAATTATAATTTCTAATTTAGATCCATCATCAGCTAAGAGACATACAACTATGTGCATTGAAGAAATGACAAAGCTATACAACTATGTGCATTGAAGAAATGACAAAGCTAACAATAATGATAACATCTCATCAACCCACCTCTCTATGCACTGAATATAAGAGAGGGAAAGCCTACCAATATGGATAGTTTTGGAGTGTGGAACTATTAACCCACTTCACTTCTCTATGCATTGAAGAGAAGGCTAGTGCACTGAAGAAAGGGCAAAGCTAGCAATAATGATAAAAGCTCATCAACCCACCTCCCAGTTCACTTCTCCATGCATTGAAGAGAATACTTCACTTCTCTATGCATTGAAGAGAAGGCTATGTGCACTGAAGAAAGGGAAAAGCTAGTAATACTGATAAAAGCTCATCAACCTATCTCTTGATGCATTGAATATAAGAGAGGGAAAGCCTACCAATATGGATAGTTTTGGAGTGTGGAACTCATCAACCCACTTCACTTCTTTATGCATCGAAGAGAAGACAAAACCAATATATCTCTTTGTGCAATGAAGATAGGGCAAACCTACCATTATATTTATGTGTACTGAAGAAAGGGCAAGCTTACCAATATGGCAGAGGGTGGAACTTATCAACCCACATCTCTATGCATTGATATACATCTATGTGCATTGATATATCTCTTTGTGCACTAAAGAGAGAGCAAACCTACCATTATATTTCTATGTGTATCTATGTGTACTGAAGACAGGGCGAGCTTAGCAATATCAGAAAGTGTGGAACTTATCAAGAAGGCAAGCCCACCCATATGGGAGAGTGTGGAACTTATCTCTTTGTGCACTGAAGAGAGGGCAAACCTACCAGAGTGTGGAACTTATCAAGAAGGCAAGCCCATACCCACCCATATGGGAGAGTGTGGAACTTATCTCTTTTCACACTAAAGAGAGGGCAAGCCTACCATTATATTTCTATGTGTATCTATGTGCACTGAAGAGAGGGCAAACCTACCATTATATTTCTATGTGTATCTGTGTACTGTAGACAGGGCAAACCTAACATTATATTTCTTTGTGTATCTATGTGTACTGAAGACAAGGCGAGCTTACCAATATCAAAGAGTGTGGAACTTATCAAGAAAGCAAGCCCACCATATGGGAGAGTGTGGAACTTATCGACCCACATCTTTGTGCACTTACAAAAGGGAAAGCCTAACAATATGAGAGAGTGTGGAACTTATCAACCCACAACTTTGTGCACTAAAAAAAGGGAAAACCTACCAATATGAGAGAGTGTGAGACTTATCAACCCGCATCTTTGTACCTTGAAGAGAGGCCTAATCTAGGAGAGTTTGGAGTGTGGAATAACTTCCAATTGATACTTTTCTTTTATGAACAATGTGGTATAGTATTGTTGTATAGTATTATTGTAGGCTGTTAGGAGATAATTCATAGATACATTTTTTTAATGAACAATGTGGTATAGTATTGTTGTAGGTTGTTAGGAGATTATTTAGAGTTTATAGAAGAAGTTATGAATCTATGTACACACATCTCTATACCCTGAAGAGAGGCCTAATATGGGAGAGTTTAGAGTGTGGAGTAGCTTCAAAGTGATACTTTGTTTATGAATAATATGGGTATAATATTGTTGGAGGTTGTTAGGAGATTATTCATAAACTTTACAGGAAGAAGCTATGAGAAAAATTCTAGATACTTCTAAATATTAATTGTAATTTCTGACCTATAGCAATCATCATCCAATAAGACATACAATAAAGGCAATTAATTAAGATCTATTAATTTTTTTTAGTTAATTGGACTTTAGTCTAATTTTTTTTCGCTGGTTTTGGTTGTGGTTAGTGATTATTGTTTTGATTATTTAAGAGGTGTAGATTCATTGGTTTATGTGAGGTTTATTGTTCATTTTTTTGGTTTTGGTTGTTGTTAGTGATTATTGTTTCGATTATTTAAGAGGTGTAGATTAATTGGTTTATGTGAGGTTTATTGTTCATCATGTCATATGTTTGGCGTTCATCATGTCATTATTGACAGTGCGAATCAAGGGGTTAAAATGTGTTTCACTAAGCATCTAGGATTATCACTATTTCAAATCTTGGATTGATGATGAGAATCAATTGGGGTTAAAAAACTAAGCATCTAGGATTATCACTATTTCAAATCTTGGATTGATGATGAGAGCCAATTGTGAAGATAAAAATCAAGGGGTTAAAATGTGTTTCACTAAGCATCTAGGATTATCACTATTTCAAATTTTGGATTGAGGATGAGAGTCAATTGTGAAGATAAAAATTATCCCACACGATTTCTAATTTTAACAAAAACTAACACAATACGGAGGAATCAGAGGAATTGGCAATGCAAATCAAAGGGTTAAAAAGTGTTTCACTAAGCATCTATGATTATCACTATTTCTATCACTATTTCAAATTTTGGGTTTAGGATTATCACTATTTCAAATCAATTGAGAATGACAATTAATTGTGAAGATGAATATTATCCCACCAGATATCTAGGTTTAATCAAAACTAACATAATACTGAGGAAGTGATAGTGCAAATCAAGGGGGTTAAAAAGTGTTTCACTAAGCATCTAGGATTATCACTATTTCAAATTTTGGATTTGATTGAGAGTGTGAGTCAATTGTGAAGATAACCAACATAGATCCATGTTAAATACATATCTAATATGAGCTGAGATGGATCCAATTTCTTCATGTGCAAACTTTTCTATGAGCCAACATTATTTAAATATTTTGTATAGTTATTTAATTTTTTTAATTTTTAGATTTTTTGAATTTTTTATTTAGATTAATATGAGCAAAATTTCAACTTTGACGACGGATGGACAGACTTACACATCATAGTGGGTTACAAAATAAGCCTCTCTGCTCAAAAACTATCCCAAACGAAATCTAAGTCTAACTAAAACTAACACAATACCAATGACAATGATGAAATGTTCCACAATTCTAATGAGGAAAGATCATTAAACTGAAATGTTGCAAAATTCTAACGAGTACATATCATTAAACTGAAATGTTCCACAATCCTAATGAGGACAGATAATTAAACTCTGAAAACTAACTGATAACAATATAAGTAACTTGTAATTTTATGAAAGTTTTGGGAGCATATCATTCTATTCCTCCAGCAGGCTTGCCCATTACAATGTGTGTACACGTGCAAATCTGGAATTGACAAACTTAGTGCAAGCTAATTTACCAGCAGTTTACACGGGGCCCCTTGCAAGCCAAAATTATTATGAATGAATTTTCTATTTTTTTAAGCCAAATCATTTTCTTGAATTTATATATATTTTTTTATTTTTCAATCTATTTGAATGTCAGGTATGCGATTCAAGTGGATGAAGACGATTTTAGTGGTCGGTTAGCAGACTAATGTCTATCAGAAGCATGGCTTAAAAATTCTGCATGTTGTTTGTGGGATTGTGGGAAATAAAAAAATAAATTTTAAGATTCGGACGTTGAATATGACATTGGAATTTTTTTTTATTGAATTATTTTAATTTTAATTAAATATTATTTAAATAAATTAAAAATAAATTTTTTTTTTATAAAATTGAGGAGTTAATGAGTATATATAAATAAAGGTTCAAGTTTGAAAAATATCTAAATAAATGGTTAATTATTTAGATTTTGTAAAGATGTTTTTTAATATGTTTATAGTATATATATATTGGGGAGAGATTTTGTTTAGAAATTTGTTGGTTAAAAGAAAGAAGTTGATGGGTCATGAAGGATTTATTTTTAATTGTAGATTTTTTAGTATGATATTTTAAATAATTATTGTTCAAATGAAGTTTGTTTTAAATTTTAAATGATTATTTATTTATTTTCAATTAAAATGAGAATATATTTGTATTAAAATATACATAAGGAACACAATATAAAAGTATAATGATTTGTTTTATTTTTATTATTGAATCTTTTTAAAGTATTCAAATTATCATAATTTATATAGAGAATGATACATAACTAGGAAAAAGGGCATTTTGTAGGTGTAAACTTTACAAAGCAAAGCCCTTGAGAAAACAAAATTCACATTTCATTACAAAATTCACATTTCATTGTTCATTGAATCAAATAAAATGAGGTCGCCTATATCCTAAGCAGGCTCATTTACACCAAAAGACTTAGCTAGCAAAGTAGCACCAAAACTAGTTGACGCGAGCTAGCAATTTTCCAAACTATTCGTTTGTGTTTAGAGCTCCCTGATTATCAACTTCAATTCCTCATTTTGTCGATACAATGCATCCATTTTTCATCCTATTTGGCAATTTGAACCTCCATCTTTAGTTGATTTCCCATGAGTGTTGTAATTGTTGCCATTAACTCATTGTTTTTAAAATTCAAAGTTCGAAAATCTATTTAAATGGCACACATTCTTTAAGTCAATTGGTCCACCAATTAGTTTACATTGTCATTCATAGCTTCAAAGTTCCATTGTGTGTACAACCTTTCCTGCTTTATCTCTAGCTATGAGTCTTGCCATTGAAAGTGATTTTTCACAGGCAATGTTGCCCCAAATTAGAGGTTGAAACATATTTCCACTTGTTTGAGTTTCAGCCTTGTGACCCTCAATAGGTGACTGCCTTGATGATGCAGAGTTGAGTGACCTAAGTAGGCTGAAGTTTAGTCATAGGGGAGCACCCTTCCCATGATTTCCAATGGACGTCCCTCTTGTACAAAACTCAAACCTAAGGGTTACGTCAGTGAAATCCTCCACAACTGAGACTTGAATGTTGACTTGATGTAGGGTGGTGCATGTATCCTACTCAAGGTCTTGTCTCTTCCAAACAAATTGTAATAGCTCTACATAGAATACTTCTTATTTTTTAACTTTTCATGCAAGGTGGTGCCCTTATCGTGGTGACGTTCAGGTAGATCCCTCGCTCCGTGCTTGAATTCTTGCTAGTAGATTTCCTAATTATCTTCATAATTTCCTCCAAAGTGCATCATAAAATTTAATTTGTTGTGTGCTAGTACAATGTGTAGTGGAGTCTCTCACACATTAATCCACACAAGAAGTACACACAATTCTCACCCTTGTTCATAATTTTCCTATCGTCTAACTTAACACAAAGCCATTAGGTTGAGGCCTCCTTTGGTATATGCCCTATATGATGGAATACTTTCATGTGTGACATTGCGCCTGATGTTGTCTATGATGTTCTTGGCTTGGGTTGTACATTACAAGTGCTACAATTTGCATGATTAATTCCTCGTGGGGAGGCGTCATAGCCCAGACCCCCCATATGATTTTTATTTTCTTCCCCATGGTGGGTGACCATAGGAAATACTCTTACTTTAATATGTTTCATTACTGAAAATGAGGGAATTTAGAAGAATTTGGGTTGTCCATTGACAACCATATCACCCAAATTTAAATTACACCCTCCATTAGTACACTTGTATGCCTTCTTGTTCAATTTGTGAAGCATGTGGAATAATGATATAGAGTCCATACCTTACACTGTCTCATTCTTTTCATGAGATGGCCCAATGCCTTATCTTTTGGAATTGATCCCTTTACAAAATGTTGTATCAGAAGGAGAGAATCCCTTAGCACAATAAGGGAAGAGACCTTGTATTCTTTTTCTATCTGGATCCCTTGAAGTGGAGCACAAGCTTCAACAAGATTGTTTTTCATACAACCAAGGCCTCATGAATACTCCACTACTTTAGTTTACTCGGGGCCATACAACACTCTTCATACTCTTTCCACCCCTTAAATGATTAAAAATTAACATGAAAATTTATGTAATTTTATTTTGCTCTAATACCATCATGATTGCTAGATCGCTCGTTTATGCTCATATGAGTTAAACATCCAACTAGCTTACACACTTGTAACCCTCACAACTAAAAATTGACATTGAATTTGCATATTTACAGACTCAAGATAGTCTAAGAGTCCTGCCACTTTAGGTTCTCAGATGCACTCTCATGCACTTGCACTAGCCTATTGAACTCAACCTACGATGACGCAAACTAGATTGTTAAGAGTTTTTCTTTTTTTGCAAGTAGATCACATAAGGTGCAGTTGCAGAGCATACACAAACTCTAGACTCATTGACAAAGAATACTTTGTCCTAAAGTATCTTCTTTCATAGGCTCCATCTTATTGTGCTAAATTTGATATAGATTTACTGAAAAATATTGCTCTACATCGGATCCTTTCATGACATGAAAAGGATCACATGAAAATTTCCTTGGAAGAGGGATTCAACTTGAAGATTTAATTTGTCTACCTCAGTCACAATTCCCACCACTTTTTCTTCAGGATTCAAAATTTGATTTTTATACTGGATATATTTTAAAGGCTCTAATGATGTGATTTTCCCACCAAGGTGCTTAAGGATGAATTTGAACCATAGTGCTTTTTGAGCAACCACTTTTATATCAAATTGCAAATCCAGAATGAAATTACTACATCTTTGCACCCAATCTTTTATTGGACAAAGTTTATCAAGAAAAACTTTAGTCCAACCAGTCCATGGATATCTCACCATGTTGTCAAGATCTATGCAAATTATAACTTTTTTATTTTTCTCTCACCATTTGCAAGATAAGAGAGTATGTAGTCCAATTTATTGTGCCAAATCCTAAATCATAGTAGCCCTGGTTATCTTCTTCATCAATCCATACCCCATGCTTTTCTCTAACCAGGCAACTATATGAATTATTCAACTTCCAAAATTCTTTCCGCTCCCATCTTTCTAGAGAGAATCTCTTGGACAAACTTAATATCCACTTACTCTAGTGCTACAAAGTCAAGAGCAGAGAAAACAAACCGCTTCCTGTGTTTAAAGTCCTCTTCTTTCACGTTCTTCATTTCTGCACTTGATAACATGAACAAAGAGATGTCATTCCTACCATGAGATTCTCAAAAAAACATGTTTGCTACACAATTTAAATATCATAGTCTATGTACAATATCAAAATCAAAATTTTTGATCCAAATAGACCATTTTTGTACATGAGTATGGATATATCTAAGCAAGTTGTTGTTGTTTAGCATGCTTGCTCAAATATTTAAATCTGTTAATATGGTAAACTTGATAGGATTTAGATATAAATTTAAATGTTGGATGGCATTTTTGACATCCAACAACTCTTTGTGACTTGAAGGATAATTCAATTATGCTCCTATGAAATTACCAGAGGCATAGCCACAAATTTCTTCTTTTATCAATTTCATCTATCAGAATTCCTCCCCATGTGTTATGTGAGGCATTAGTCTCAATTATGTATCCACCCTTTTCAGTAGGTAGAGAAAGAGGAGGCAAAGACTAGACCTTCTACCTAGTATTCTTAATAATTATTGTCATTTCTTCTATCCAGGCAGGAGGATTCTTCTTGAGTTTTTCCTGCAAAATATGTATATGGGCTTGCCCTTTATAGGATGGCCTTATATAATCCAGGGTTACCAAAAACCCTTGTAGTTGTGTTTTATCTGATATCTGATCTAGATAAGTTTTGAATATCTTCAAGACATGTTCTTGGAGAAGAATTTATTCCTTTTCTACTTTATATCCCAAGAATTCAATTTATGTTTTCCCTATATCCATCTTTGTTGCAGAAAGTACTAAGCCATGTTGATATACCAGATAATAAAACTTTTGCAAGTACTTACGATGTTGTTAGATCTGAGACTTTTGTGATCCATATTGCAGATAAATGCCTTCCGAAATAATCACATGTTCTTGGAGATTTTTGGAATAGATTGGGATATCATCAATATATATTATTATCACAAGATAATCTCTGAAGATGTCTTCCATTTTGTTTTGAAACTCTCATGGGGTATTTTTTAACTTGAATGGCATTATTGCCTACTGATATTGTCCATGAGGAGAACAAAGCTTGTTTTATGTCGGTCTTCTAGGACAATGCCAATTTGATAAATCCTATATTGCAAATTGAACTTACTAAAAATGACATTTTCCATATTTTTTTGCAGCATAAAGGATTTATTAGGTAATGGATACCTAATTGGTTGGAGAAATTTACTTAGTGGTTTATAATTTACCACTAACCTTGGTTTTCCCTATTGAAATACTGGGGAGGGGGTGGGTGGGTGTTGAATCAATATTTATTTCAATTGTTATTTATGTCAGTTAATATTTTTTCACAAATGAACTAAAAGATAAGAGACACAAAAAATATTTTTATTAATAAGATGATAATGAGGACTCCAATCCCCCTTACAATGATTCAGGCTCCAACCTTTACAAAATTTCCAAGACTCTAATCTTGGGTGAGGACTCCAATCCTCTAAGCACCAAATTAATCAAATTCAAGAAAAAAACTTACTTTACAAGAGATATATAATGTCTACAAACGCTCTTTTGCCAGTATCCAAAATGCTCAAAGAAATGTTTATAAGATGCCTCAAAATACCTTCAGATGATGCTCAAACCCTGCTTCAAGTTTCCAATTGAGATCTGCAATTGATTCTTCAATAAGAGATTAATTTTTTTCCACAGAGGTGCCTACAAGTCTACCCATAGATTCAAAGTGTTGGTCAATACACTAGCCAATGGTTCTAGCCTCAAATTATTCCTCAAATCCGAGCCTCCATTGTCAACAATCCTCAAGTCCAAATTGCAGAGATTGTATTCTCTCCATAGGGCTAAGACTATCCTTTTTTGTGTAGATATTAGGTTTGTTCATAAACACATGTCTGAGACTAAGGTTATGCCACTTATCCGAGTGACTTCACTCACATATGTTCCTAGATATCACGAACCAGTCACAGGTTTGAATCACAAATGTACCATAGGTCCTAGCTTTGGTTACCGTAAGCCCGAGACTTGGTATGGTTACTGGCCGAAATTCAGATCTTCCACAGAGCCAAAATGCATGTCTTCTTCCACAATGTCGAAGTGTAGGTCTTCCAGAGGACCGAAGTACACAGTTTGTGAGCCACATATCCATATTTTTTCATGTATAAGACTTCCATAGGTGTGAGGATATGACCACAACTCTGAGTTGTTTAAGAGTCAATAAGTATGAGTTTTATGGATATGAATCAACCTGTAATAGAACTCAGAGAAAGAAGGTCATGTATATTTTTTACAAACAAAAGTATAGCTCACGACCCAACCACAAAAATAAAACAAAATTTCCCTATCCTTTTTCCTTCTTAGATTCATCTAGTTCACGATTTGTGAACTTCTTCACTTCATTGTGCTTGATCTTCAACGAGTTTATGATTAATTGAATGATCTTAGTTTCCAATATATAGTAGTTATGTCATGTTGTGAAGGGAAATGATTTGTGAAGGGGTATGTTGAGCCTACTCCAGTCCACTTGCAAATTTATTTATTTTTAGCATATTTTATCTTCAAAATTCAAAATCTCCACAATGAGGAGTTAGAGGGAAAGTGAGCACTCATTAGGGGGTTTGCATTGACAACTGATCATTGTAGTCTTGGTGACTGGTCATTGTAGTCTCGGTGAATAAGATTGATGCATGAGCATTTTTGACCACATAACTATCTTCCACATTTTCTTAGGTTTGCTTAAATGTGGTTTTATGTGAAATATATATATATATATATATATAATATATATAATATATATATATAAGATATATATATATATATATATATTATCTAAATATAATATTATTAGATATAGATATATATAGTTGTACTCAGTGAATATTTATCAACCCTTAGAATATGAAGTATTTGAACAAGCAAAGGACTTTGGGTTTTTGCTTTTGCTTTTATTTAGTTCATGTTGTGTAGATGATTGTGTGATTCAAAACCTTATGTATAGGTTTTGTGAATGTAAAGACATTTCAAAAGTCCATGAGCATTGGCCATTAAATCAATAAAAAATTACAAAATTGACAAAATTGTGATTGTTTTCGCTTAGCATTTTGTGATGTATAACTTATAAATGTTTATTATTTAATGGGTTAGCTGTGCAAAGTTATTTCTAATATGCATATCTATGAACATATTATTTTTCTGCATAGGGAACACTTTCCCACTATTTTTCTTTAAAAATATTCAAAAGGTTCATAAAATTTGATCAACCCACATTTTGTTGGACAGTGAAAACTCATTAACCCACTTGTATGTGCATTTGGTAAAATCTTATCAACCCACATTTTATGTAGTTGATGGTAAATCTCATCACTCCATGTCTATTACAGTTGATGATAATAACTCATCAGCCCACCTCTTTGTGCATTGGATGGTAAAAGCTCATATACTTGCCTTTTTGTGTATTGGATGGTAAAAGCTCATCAACAAAATTCTCTATGCACTAAAAAGAGGGCAAGTCTACCAATATGGAAGTGTGGAACTCATCAACCCACCTTTGTGCATTGAATAGACTAAGGCCATAGTGTTTGGAGTGTGGAATGAATTCTATGTGATACTTTATTTGTAAAATATGTGGGTAGCAGGTATAGTATTGTTGGAGGTTGTAGGAGATTAATTATAAATTTTATCATTTTAGGAAAAGGTTATGAGATTTTTTTGAGATAATTTTATGTGTTAATTATAATTTCCGATTTAGAGAAATCATCATCTAAGAGACATACAACTATGTGCACTGAAGAAAGGGAAAGGCTAGCAATAATGATAAAAGCTCATCAACCCACCTCTCTATGCACTGAATATAAGAGAGAGAAAGCCTACCAATATGGATATTTTTGGAGTGTGGAACTCATCAACCCACTTCACTTCTCTATGCATTGAAGAGAAGGAAAGCCTACCAATATATCTCTTCATGCTTTGTGCATTGAAGAGAGGGCAAGCCTACCATTATATTTATGTGTACTCAAGAGAGGGAAATCTTACCAATATGGTAGAGGGTGGAACTTATCTATCCACATCTCTGTGCATTGATATATCTCTTTGTGCACTGAAGAGAGGGCAAGTCTACAATTATATTTCTATCTGTATTGAAGGCAGGGCGAGCTTACCAATATCGGAGAGTGTGGAACTTATCAACCCACATCTTTGTGCATTGAAGAGAAGGAAAGCCTACCAACATGGGAGAGCATTGAACTTATCAAGAAGGCAAGCCCACCCATATGGGAGAGTGTGGAACGTATCGACCCACATCTTTGTGCATTGAAAAAAGGGAAAGCCTACCAATATGAGAGAGTGTGGAACTTATCAACCCACAACTTTGTGCACTGAAGGAAGGGAAAGCCTACCAATATGAGAGAGTGTGAGACTGATCAACCCACATCTTTGTACCTTGAAGAGAGGGCTAATATGGGAGAGTTTGGAGTGTTGAATAGCTTCTAAGTGATACTTTTTATTTTTTATTTTTTATTTTTATGAACAATGTGGGTATAGTATTGTTGGAGGTTGTTAGGAGAATATTCATAGAGTTTATAGGAAGAAGTTATGAATATTTGTACACATCTTTGTACCTTGAAGAGAGGCCTTGGCCTAATATGGGAGAGTTAGAGTGTGGAATAGCTTCTAAGCCTACCCATATGGGAGAGTGTGGAACTTATCAACCCACATCTTTGTGCACTAAAGAAAGGGAAAGCTTATCAATATGAGAGAGTGTGGAACTTATTGACCCACATCTTTGTGCACTGAAGAAAGGGAAAGCCTACCAATATGAGAGAGCATGCAACTTATCAACTCACATCTTTGTGCATTAAAGGAAGGGAAAGCCTACAAATATGAGAGAGTGTGAGACTTATCAACCCACATTTCTGTGCCCTGAAGAGAGGCCTAATATGGGAGAGTTTGGAGTGTTGAATAGATTCTATGTGATACTTTGTTTATGAACAATGTGGCTATAATATTGTTGGAGGTTGTTATGATATTATTCATAGAGTTTACAGGAAGAAGTTATGAATTTGTTTTTTTATACTTCTAAGTATTAATTGTAATTCCCGACCTAGAGAAATCATCATCCAATAAGACATACAATAAAGGCAATTGATTAAGATCTATTAATTTTTTTTAGCAACTGGACTTTAGTCTATTTTTTTTTTTTTTTGGTCATTGTTAGTGATTATATGTTTTTATTATTTAAGAGGGGATAGATTAATTGGTTTTTGTGAGGTTTAGTGTTCATCATGTCATTATTTCAAATCTTTTTTATGGAGAGGAATTAACAGTGTGAATCAAGGGGTTAAAATGTGTTTCAATAAGCATCTAGGATTATCACTATTTCAAATCTTAGATTGAAGATGAGAGTCAATTATGAAGATTAAAATTATCCCACCCGATGTCTAAGTTTAACCAAAACTAACACAATATTGAGGAATTGATAGTGCGAATCAAGGGGTTAAAAAGTGTTTCACTAAGAATATAGGATTATCACTATTTCAAATCTTGGATTGAGAATGAGAGTCAATTGTGAAGATCCAATTATGAAGATAAAAATTATCCCATCAAATGTCTAAATTACTGAGGAATTGACGTGTGAATCAAGGGATTAAAAAGTGTTTCAGTAAGCATCTGGGATTTTTTTACTATTTCAAATCTTGGATTGAGAATGTGAGGCAATTGTGTAAATAAAAAAGAGTCAATTGTGAAGATAAAATCTATCCCACTAGAGGTCTAAGTTCAACCAAAACTAACAAAATACCCATGACAACAATGAAATCTTCCACAATTCTAATGAGGACAGATCATTAAACTGAAATGTTCTACAATCCTAATGAGGACAGATAATTAAACTTTGAAAACTAACTTGTAACAATACAAGTAGCTAATAATTTTATTAATCGAATGTTTTAAGTTGTGAAAGTTTAAGGAGAATATCATTCTAAGAACCACAACCTTTCAATACCTTGCCAACTATTTTGCCAGTAGTTTGCATGGGGTGACTTGCAAGCCAAAATTATTATGAATGAATTTTAGATCTTTTAAGCCAAATTATTTTATGAAATTTTCTATTTTTCAATCTATTTGAATATCAGGTACGCAATTCAAGTGGATGAATACAATTTTAGTTCTGATAAGATTGTTAGTTTTGAAGCTCCAAATTTTCATATATGTTTTAGGGATGGGAGCTTTTCATAAGATAGGGCTAGCTTACCAATATCAGAGAGTGTGGAAATTATCAACCCACATCTCTATGCATTGAAGAGAAGGCAAGCCTACCAACATGAGAGAGCATGGAACTTATCAAGAAGGCAAGCCCACCCATATGGGAGCCTATGGAACTTATCAACCCACATCTTTGTGCACTGAAAATAGGGAAAGCCTACCAATATGGGAGAGTGTGGAACTTATCAACCCACAACTTTGTGCACTGAAGAAAGGGAAAGGCTACCAATATGAGAGAGTGTGAGACTTATCAACCCACATCTATGTACCTTTAAGAGGCCTAATATGGGAGAGTTTGGAGTGTGGAATAGCTTCTAAGTGATACTTTTCTTTTATGAGCAATGTGGGTATAGTATTGTTGGAGGTTGTTAGGATATTATTCATAGAGTTTATAACAAGAAGTTATGAATCTCTGTACACATCTCTGTACGTTGAAGAGAGGCCTTAGCCTAATATGCAAGAGTTTAGAGTGTGGAATAACTTCTAAACCTACCCATATGGTGTTGAATTGTGTAGCTTGGGAGGTACTCCATGCCCTAGGGTTGAGGGTTTGGAGGACAAAGCACCACAAGGGCAACTTGTGGGCTTGGAACCCAAGTGTGGGGTTTTGTCACCCATCGTGTTTTTGGGGAAAAACCATGATGGTTTCATCACATGTGATGGATGAGGATGATAGTGATCGGAAATACGATTCCAACGCATTGAAAATCATCCGAATTCGAGTTGTCCTTAGAGAGATATGAATTTTTGAAGATGACATAATTAATTTAGTTGTCAAGTAGGCCGACTTGATAAGTGTCACTTCAAGTGAGACACTAAGCCATTGTATGTGTATAAATATAAGGCGTATTGAGGTCATTTAGAGCATCCATCTGTGTGGAATACATCTCTAAGTACAAAGGACAACATGAAGAATCCCTAGGAGTAGTGTGGAAGATTTCAGGTGGCTGTAAGTACAACATGGAAGTTTTAGGGTTGTTTGGGTGTAAAATTTGGTATTATTCTTGGGTGTTTTTGTAGGGCAGAAAGGTCGAGATTTCTAGGGGTGTTTGCGAATCTGTTTGGGGGCAAAAAAGAGGTGAGAAGTGACTGATTTGGAGGGCTGTTAGGGTGCCACAGAAACTAAGGTAGGCCACAGGCCTAGCCTCTCCAAAATAGGCCAACCTTGGGGTGTTAAGGGATGCCATTTGTCCATAACAACAACCCACAAGGAGGCCATCTCACCTTGTCTATGTCGCAACAAAAATGAGGCTATTAGGGTGAATTTTGAATGGCTATTGCAGCATGCACTTTCCCCAACCAGAGACAACAGAACAACAATATGCAGTAGCCTTGGAGTAGTGTTTAGAGGTGTATTGGGTCAAGAAGTGACCAGTTTGGATCAAATAATAGTGCAACCTATTGGAGCCAATTGGAGGACATTCTGAGGTGGAGCAATATCTTCCTAGGTGTAGATCTGACAATGACGAGATTAGGTGTTAAAGAGTTGGTTGGAGTGTAGCTTGTTGGCTACCCAAAATAGCCCTAGATGAGCTATCTTGAAGGAAGAAGAGCAGCTGAAAGTTGGGTGAAGGATAGTGCCAAAGTGTAGCAATTTGATGGACTAAAGTTGTTGCTAGCGTGGCAGATTGGAGCTCAAGAATTGGCCAACCCAGAGAGTAGTTGATGATCTCGTGTTCATTGTAGTAGACGTGAATTGCAGCAATGATAGGAGACAACCCTCTTGAAGGCTTGATGTGTAGATGCCTTGATGGACTAAGACACTACTAGTGAGCATTATGGGTGCGACGAAACAACAAGATAAGATACAACATAGAAGTGTTGCAACCAAGTTTCTCATTGTATCTTGTAACCATAGACTGTTGTATTTATCAGATTTGGATTAATATAATGAAGATTGGTGATTGTACATTATTGTACAATTTTGTTTAAAACTGTGTATATTGTGCATTTATGATTTAACCTAGACCCAAGGTTGTGGAAATTCAACATGGTATCACAACGTGTCTGAGCTACTTTGGAAGTAAGTAAATCAGAGTTGTGCGCAACGAAGTACAAAGTGAGAGGGAGTTGGTCATATTGTGAATGAAGGGTTCACTACAATGTCGAAGTTGCAGACAGGTATCCGATATGAGGACAAGTTGGAGGGGTTGTCCAACTATAGTCCATGGAAGGAAAGGATCAAGTTGATACTATGGTCAAGAGGATCTGGGATTTTTCCGAGAAAGAGATTAAGAAGCTAATAGACCCTAAAGAGATATAAATATGGGAAGATTTGGATGCAAGGGTGAGATTGATCATCCTTGATGGTGTGAGGGATGCCCTGATACCTCATCTGTCCACGAAGAACATTGCACATGAGATGTGGGTGGCTCTTCATAATTTCTTCTAGAACAAGAACGAGAACCAGGTACTGGTATTAGAGGACAAGTTGAAGTCCACTAAGATTTTAAAGGGTGAAAGCGTGACCTCATATCTGACAAGATTTCCTTAGGTCAAAGATGAGCTTGCTTCCATTGGTGTGACTGTCTTAGATGGAGATATGGTAAGGATTGCCTTGAAAGGGTTCACCTAGGAATGTAAACCCTTGATCAAAGGAATTGTTGCCAGGGAGAAGCTGCCAGACTGGATAGCCTATGGGATGAATTCATTCAGATAGAGTTGCGAGATGAGGATCTTCAGCTGAAGCAAAAAGCTTAAGATGATGATGTGGCACTTGAATCACGAACGAAGGGTAAGCAAAAGAAGGACTTGAGTAAAGTCAAGTGTTTCAACTGTGGCGAGTCATTTTTCGTCAAGATGTCCGAAGAAGAAGAAGGTAGATGATGAGAAAAGAAAAGGAAAGAAGGTCGTCCTTGTTGTCAATAAAACATAGATGGATGAGCTCGCTAGAAGATTGGAAGGCAAAGAGGAGGATTTTGCTATGATTTCTCATTTCTCGCAGAGTACTATCAAGGAGGATGGATGGTACGTGGACAATGGTGCGACAAATCATATGACAGGGTCACTGGATTTTTTTGAGACTCTAGTTGGATGGGACTCAAAGTTGCACATGGTGTTGGGCGATAAGAGTAAGTTGGAGATCCGAGGATCAGGTGTTGTCCCATTCAGAATGGAGACAGGATGTATGATGCGCGTCTAGGATGTACTGTTTGTACCAGGACTCAAATATAACATGCTCTCTGTCTTGATGATGGAGAAGAAGGGGTTTAATGTCTTGTTCCAGGATGGGAAGGCAAGATTCAAGGTTAGAGGCTCTAAGTTCGATGGGATTTTACTCGGAGTTAGAGAGAATTGTCTCTATAGGTTGACTACCAAGCCTGAGGATCATGGAAAGAAGAAGGGACAGGTGCAGGTTCCAGAGAAGCAGGAACAAGTGCAGGTGCAGGTTCTAGAGAAGCAGGAGCAAGTGCAGGTGTAGGCTTCAGAGGAGAAGGCACAACTTCCCGAGAAGAAGTTAGACTTTCCCAAGAAGGTCCAGGTTCCAGAGACTCAAAATAAGTCTAGTTCGAGAGGGAGCTTGGAGATTCAGAGGGAGACTCTACAACCCAAGAAGAGCACATGGTCAATGGTGTTGAGAAATGGCAACAAGAAATTCCAGTTTAATTTATCCTTGAATTAAACTATGAATTAAAATAGAATTATTTTCTCATAGAAATTTGAAAATAATTAGTTAAGTTTAATTAACTTAATTAATTTAGGAAATTCGAATTGGAAGTATTTTAGAAGACATGTATATGTTCTCCCTAACTTATAGGAGTTAAGGATGAGTTATGCATGAGTTGTAATTAGTTAACTCAATTTATTGAGTTAAGTTCAGTTAAATTAGTTTTAATCAATTTCATGAACTAATAGTGAGTAAACATTCAGTTGGGACACTAGTGACCTAATTAGTGCTACTCTAGTTAACTGAAGATTCCACCATCCAAAACTCATGCATGTTGATTCTAAGAAAGACCCAATTAAGACTAGAGTACAGGGACAATGTGCTATTTGTTTTAGATTTTTCTGAGTTGTACATATGGTGCATGCAATCAGGAATTGAACCTAGAAGGAATGCACAATTATGGATGAGGAATTTCCCTTTAAATACAGGCTAATTCTCTCAGGAATTGGGCAAATAATTAGAAGTTTGGAGGCTTGGAAATTTGGCTAAGTATTGGCCAAAGGAAGTCATCAGTGGAGGATAGGAAATACTTGTGCAGGTTAAGCTCAAGGTTGAGTAGAGCATATTGTATTTATCCAAATTCTTTGACCAAGGGCACAAGGAATAAAGACTTGGAGAGCTTGTGAATTGGCTAAGGTTGGACTTGAGCTTGCTTATGAGTTGGAGATTGAATTTGCTGAGTGATTGGATTGTTCTAGAGAGAAAAAGCATTGTAATTTCATCTTGATTTTCTGGATTAATACAAAACAAATAATGGGGTTTTCAGCTGTGGCTTTCCCCAGGTATTTTTTGTGTTATGTGCCATTGATTATATTCCTCTTATCAATTATTGTTTGCTCGATGTTTATGGGCTTCCGCTGTAAAGAGTAGAAGTGGAGTTCAGGATGAGTTATGAATGAGTTGTAATTAGTTAACTCAATTTATTGAGTTAAGTCCAGTTAAATTAGTTCCAATCAGTTTCAGGAAGTAATAGTGAGTAAATAGTCAGTTGGGACACTAGTGACCTAATTAGTGATACTCTAGTTAACTGAATATTCCACCATCAGAAACTCATGGATGTTGATTCTGAGAAAGACCCAGTTCAAACTAGAGTGCAGGGATAGTGTACTATTTGTTTTAGATTTTTCTGAGTTTCACTGATAGTGCATGCAATCAAGAACTGATCCTTGAAGGATTGCACTATTTTTAGAGGCTTTATTTCTCTTTAAAGAAAAGCTATCCTTCATAGTAATTACACATTGGAATAGAGACTTGGAGAGCTTGTGAAGAGGCTAAGCTTGGGCCTTGAGCTTGCTTGTGAGTTGGAGATTGAATTTGCTGAGTGCTGGGGTTGTTCTTGAGAGAACAAGCATTGTAATTTAATCTTGATTTTCCGGATTAATACAAAACAAATAGTGGGGTTTTGAGGTGTGGCTTTCTCCAGATATTTATTGTGTTATGTGCCTTTGATTCTCTTCCTCTATTTATTATTGTTTGCTCGATGTTAATGGACTTCCACTATAAATAGTAGAAGTATATTCTTGTCTCTTGTTTTAGTAGATTACATGAGCTTGTGAATCTACAGGTTTTTCTACAAGTGGTAAGCAAAGGTTCTCCTACAACTACCAAGAAGGAATCATGGAAAGAGTGGAAGATGCTATAGGATAAGAAGAAGAAGCATGTTACTCCTGGCAGTGACAACGACATTTCCGAGAAGGGCATAGCTCACCGTACAGGGATTACTGCGATTGTGAGCACCAAGAGTTAGGAAAGTGTTGCAAGCAGTGATGATGATGACGAGATACTTGCTAGTCTTGGAAGTACCTCCCTTGCTAAGAGGGAGTGTTGAATTGTGTAGCATGGGAGGTACTCCAAGCCCTAGGGTTGAGGGTTTGAAGGACAAAGCACAAGATCAACTTGTGGGCTTGGAACCCATCATGTTTTTGGGGCAAAACCATGATGGTTTCACAACATGTGATGGATGAGGATGATAGTGCTTGGAAAGATGATTCCAACGAATCAAAAATCGTCCGAACTGGAGTTGTCCTTAGAGAGATATGAATTTTTGAAGTTGACATAATTAATTTAGTTGTCAAGTAGGCTGACTTGATAAGTGTCACTTCAAGTGAGACACTGATCCATTGTATGTGTATAAATACAAGGTGTATTGAGGTCATTTAGAGCATCCATGTGTGTGAAATACATCTCTAAGTACCCTCTGAAATTTTTAGTGAAGCAAGAGAAGAAAAGGATAGCATGGAGAAGCCCTAGGAGCAGTGTGGAAGATTTCAGGTGGCTGTAAGTACATCGTGGAAGTTTTAGGGCTGCTTGGGTGTGAATTTTGGTGTTGTTTTTGGGTGTTCTTGTGGGGCAAAAAGGCCAAGATTGCTAGGGGTGTTTGTGAATCTATTGGGGGGAAAAAAGAGGTGAGAAGTGACTATTTTGGAGGGTTGTTAGGGTGCTGCAAAAACTAAGGTAGGCCATAGGCCTAGCCTCTCCAAAAAAGGCTAGCATTGGGGTGTTAAGGGCTATCATTTACCCAGAAGAACAACCCATAAGGAGGTCATCTCACCTTGCCTAGGCCGCAACAAAAAGGAGGTTGTTAGGGTGAATTTGAAGGGCTATTGCAGCATGCACTTGCCCTTACCAGAGACATCAGAACAACAGTATGCAAGTAGACTTGGAGCAATGTTTAGAGGTGTATTGGGTCAAGAAGTGACCCGTTTGGATCAGATAATAGTGAAGCCTGTTGTAGCCAATTGGAGGACATTCTGAGGTGGTGTAATATCTTCCTAGGTATAGATCAGACAGTGACAAGATTGGGTGTCAAAGAGCGGGTTGGAGGGTAGCGTGTTGGATACCCAAAGTAGCCCTAGACAAGCTATCTCGAAGGATGGAGAGAAGTTGAAGGTTGGGTGAATGTAACAGCCCCAAAATAAATATCTAATTAAATTTCTAATTAACATTAAATTTAAATCAAAGTGGCACTTACCTAGCCAAATAAACATGTAATTAATAAACTAAATTCAAACTATGAATAATGCTTACCTGTGGTAGAAGTAGTCTTACCTCAACAAGGTTTTGGGGACGACTCTCCACCCAACCGTAGGCTCAATTGCACAAATATTTGCTACAACTGGCCACTCCCGAGCCCTCAATCAACGTACTACTACCAGTGACTCCTATGTCTTAGAACACCATTCTCCCAAGCGAATGAAAGATAGAGTCTTGGAATGGTGGAATGCCTCCGATCCTCCTCACCATCTAATAAATAGAACAAACATTGGATGGGAAACCACATGTACACACTCCATGTGTCTACATGCAACTTTCTTTTGATTTTTTAGCTTTCTTGTTTTATTTCTTTACTTTTCTTTTGATTTTTAGCTTTCTTGTTTTATTTTCTTCTTTTTGATAGTTTTCTTGCTTTATTTCTATTTATTCTTATTTAAAGCTTTAGTATGGTTATTACTATTTTTATTTTTATTATTT
>APFE031165815.1:47594-82037 GCA_000404065.3 Pinus taeda | reverse complement strand
TTATTTATTATTTTGTAGTATTTATTATTTTATTATTTATTATTTATTATTTATTAATAAGGGGAGGGAAATCTTATCAATATGAGAGAGTGTGCAACTTATCAACCCACATCACTATACGCTAAAGCGAGGTCTAACATGGGAGAGTTTGGAGTATGGAATAGCTTCTAAGTGAGACTTTGTTTATGAACAATGTGGGTATAATATTGTTGGAGGTTATTAGGAGATTATTCATAGAGTTTACAAGAAGACATTATGAAAAAATTTATGTATACTTCTCAGTATTAATTGTAATTTCTGACCTAGAGCAATAATCATCCAATAAGACATACAGTAAAGGCAATTAATTAAGATCTATTAAATTTTTTTTTTAGCAATTGGACTTTAGTATAATTTTTTTGGTTTTAGTTGTTGTTAATGATTATATGTTTTGATTATTTAAGAGGGGTAGATTAATTGGTTTCTGTGAGGTTTAGTGTTCATCTATCATTATTTCAAATCTTTTTTATGGAGAGGAATTGATTGTGCGAATCAAGGGGTTAAAATGTGTTTCAATAAGAATCTAGGATTATCACTATTTCAAATATTGGATTGAGGATGAGAGTCAATTGTGAAGATAAAAATTATCCCACTTGATGTCTAAGTTTAACCAAAACTAACACAATACTGAAGATTGATATGTGAATCAAGGGGTTAAAATGTGTTTCACTAAGCATCTAGGATTTTCACTATATCAAACCTTGGATTGAGAGTCAATTATGAAGATCCAATTATGAAGATAAAAATTATCCCACCAAATGTCTAAATTTTACTGAGGAATTGACGGTGCCAATCAAGGGATTAAAAAGTGTTTTAGTAAGCATCTAGGATTATCACTTATTCAAATCTTGGATTGAGAATGAGAGTCAATTGTGTAGATAAAAAAGAGTCAATTGTGAAGATAAAATCTATCCCATCAGAGGTCTAAGTTTAACCAAAACTAACACAATATCGATGAAAATGTTGAAACATTCCACAATTCTAATGAGGATAGATCATTAAACTGAAATGTTCCACAATCCTAATGAGGATAGATAATTAAACTTTGAAAACTAACTTATAACAATATAACTAGCTTATAATTTTATTATTGAATGTTTTAAGCTACGAAAGTTTAAGGATCATATCATTTTTAGAATGACAACCTTTCAATACGCTTCCAACCATTTTACGAGTAGTTTGCACGGGGCGCCTTGTAAGCCAAAATTATTATGAATGCATCTTTTATTTTTTAAGCCAAATTATTTTCTTGAATTTTCTATTTTTCAATCTATTTGAATATCAAGTATGCAATTCAAGTGCATGAATATGATTTTAGTTCTGATAAGATTGTTAGTTCTGAAGCTCCAATTTTCATATATGTTTTGGGGATGGGACCTTTGCATAAGATAGGGCAAGCTTACCAATACCGGAGAGTGTGGAACTTATCAACCGACATCTCTGTGCATTGAAGAGAAGGCAAGCCTACAAACATGGGAGAGTGCAGAACTTATCAAGAAGGCAAGCCCATCCATATGGGAGAGTGTGGAACTTATCAACCAACATCTTTGTGCATTAAAAAAAGGGAAAGCCTACTAATATGAGAGTGTGTGGAACTTATCAGCCCACAAATTTTTGCACTAAAGAGAGGGAAAACCTACCAATATGAGAGAGTGTGAGACTTATCAACCCACACCTTTGTAACTTGAAGAGAGGCCTAATATGGGAGAGTTTGGAGTGTGGAATAACTTTTAAGTGATAATTTTTTTTATGAACAATGTGGGTATAGTATTGTTGGAGGTTGTTAGGAGATTATTCATAGAGTTTATAGGAAGAAGTTATGAATCTCTGTACACATCTGTGTACCTTGAAGAGAGGCCTTGGCCTAATATGGGAGAGTTTAGAGTGTGGAATAGCTTCTAAGCCTACCCATATGGGAGAGTGTGGAACTAATAAACCCACATCTTTGTGCACTGTGGAAAGGGAAATCTTATAAATATGAGAGAGTGTGGAACTTATCAACCCACATCTCTATGCATTGAAGAAGGGGAAAGCGTACCAATATGAGAGAGTGTGAAACTTATCAACCCACATCTCTATACCTTGAAGAGAGGCCTAATATGGTAGAGTTCGGAGTGTGGAATAGCTTCTAAGTGATACTTTGTTTATGAACAATGCGGGTATAATATTGTTGGAGGTTGTTAGGAGATTATTCATAGAGTTTACAGGAAGAAGTTATGAAAACATTTTTGTATACTTCTAAGTATTAATTGTAATTTCTGACCTATAGAAATCATCATCCAATAAGACATACAATAAAGGCAATTAATAAAGATCTATTAAAAAAAAATTAGCAACTGGAGTTTAGTCTTTTTTTTTTGGTTTTGATTGTTTTTAGTGATTATATGCTTTGATTATTTTAAGAGGGGTAGATTAATTGGTTTCTGTGAGGTTTAGTGTTCATCATGTCATTATTTCAAATCTTTTTTATGGAAAGGAATTGGCAGTGCGAATCTATGGATTAAAATGTGTTTCACTAAGCATCTAGGATTATCACTACTTCAAATCTTGGATTGAGAATGACAGTCAATTGTGAAGATAAAAATTATCCCACCCGATAACTAAATTTAACCAAAACTAACACAATACTAATAACAATGGTAAAATGTTCCACAATTCTAAATACGACAAATCATTAAACTGAAATGATCCAAAATCCTAATGAGCACATATAATTAAACGCCCCAATTTATGAATGGATTTTCTATTTTTCAATCTATTTGAATATCATGTATGCAACTCAAAGTGGCCGAATACGATTTTAGTTCTGATAAGATTGTTAGTTCTGAAGCTCCGAATTTTCACATATGTTTTGGGGATGGGAGCTTTGCATGATAAGTGGCCTTGAATAATGTTCGTTGGTTAACAAAAAAAAATGTTAGTTAATATAAAAATGGTCGTTAGCAGACTAGATGTCTAATATTAGAAGCATGGCTTAAAATTCGGCATGTTGTTGTGGGATTGTGCGGAATAAAGAAATAAAAAATAAATTTTAAGATTTGAACATTGGATATGACATGACATTGAAAAAATGATTAAATTATTTTATTTTTATTTAAATATTATTTAAATAATTAAAAATAAAAAATCTGTATAAAATTGAAGAGTTAAAGAGTACATAGAGATTAAAGTGAGTTTTTTTTAAATGAAATGGTTAATTATTTAGACTTTCCAAAGATGTTAATTTTAATATTAAACAAGGCAGGCTGCGTGGCAGCTAGTCCCTGCCTTTAGCAAGCCAGCAGCCATTGTCTGCTTTATTGCCTGCAAGATTATCTGAAAAAGCCATTGTTTTGCTTTATTGCCTGCATGATTATCTGAAGTGTCTGCATGTTCACTGGAGCCTCATGGCTTCCCTTGCATAGCCCCTAGACTCTAACCCCGTGGATATATGCAAGTCATTGTTTTGCTTTATTGCCTGCATGATTATCTGAAAAAGCCATTGTTTTGCTTTATTGCCTGCATGATTATCTGAAGTGTCTGAATGTTCACTGGAGCCTCATGGCTTCGCTTGCATAGGGCCTAGACTCCAACCCCGTGGATATATGCATGGCAGTCCAGATTGTTAATCGGCTGCCCGTGGATATATGCATGGCAGTCCAGACTGTTAATCGGCTGCGTTGCTATCCATTAGCATGATCTCCTTTGCGTTGGATAAACCGTTTGTATGCATGGCAGATAAACCATTAAAAATGGTATATAATAATCTTTCATGCAGATTCTTTTGACATAGAGGATAGCCATTAATATTGTCTGCATTAATGTTTTTGATATGTGATAAGATTTGCGTGGATATCCATTGGAGCGTTGATAACCTTGGCACGTTTTTATTGGTTTACGTGGAGGTCCCAGCCATTGTCTCATGGACCAGCGAACCAGAAAAATCCATTGTTTTGCTTTATTGCCTGCATGATTATCTGAAGTGTCTGCATATTCACTGGAGCCCCTATGGCTTCCCTTGCATAGCGCCTAGACTCCAACCCCGTGGATATATGCATGGCAGTCCAGATTGTTAATCGGCTGCGTTGCTATCCATTAGCATGATCTCCTTTGCGCTGGATAAACCGTTTGTATGCATTGCAGATAAACCATTAAAAATGGTATATAATAATCTTTCATGCAGATCCTTTTGACATAGAGGATAGCCATTAATATTGTCTGCATTAATGTTTTTGATATGTGATAAGATTTGAGTGGATATCCATTGGAGCTACTGTTCGCTAATTGCCAACTTTGAAACACTCTTCCCCGCTACTAACACTTTCAGTTATTTCTTGTAGGGGGCACCACGGCCTCACGGTACAATAAATACATCATTTTATTCTCATTCTCAGCCACGCCTACAAACTCACTGACGATAAAGAGCTCAGCTGATTGGGTTGTTTTTTCACAACGGATCTCAGAGGCAGTGCGTCGTTTCTGAGTAGACATGGCCGTCACCGAGCCCATACATGTTGCCCTCTTCATCATATTAATTGCGATTACCGTGCATGCAGTACAGAGTGCGTTCTTTGATTTATCTATGGCTTGTTCTTGATCCGTTACTCTTTGTTATATCATTTACTCGCTGTTTACAATAGTCATTGCATTAATCATAGAGGTCTTGCCGGCGTTACTTTGTTTTTTAATAGTCAGTGAATTAATCATAGAGGCGTCACATAGTTAATGTGTTGGGATGATGTACTGTATTTGTTCAGGCGCCATTATCAAGTGCGAGGAGCTTCCCGTGGAACTCTGCGCCTTCTCTGTTTCCTCGTCTGGTAATAGATGTGTGCTCGAGAAGGATGTAATGATGAACGACACCTTGCAATTTGAATGCCAGGTAACTTTTAATTATTAATCATAAAAACCTCACATTACTTACACAACTAGCGATTTTAATAGACACGTCATTGGCGACGATCATAATCTTGACTAGCAATATTGGTTATACATCATTAGTCATCGCTTGTGATGGTGGAAAAAATGGTAGGATGGATAGAAAGCGAACAGTGCATAAATGCGTGCGGCTTGGAACGGATGGTTGTGGGAATGTCCACCGATTCTATACACGAACCGGAATTTAGTACCAAGTTTTGTTCTTCCGAGTGCCGCAACAATTGCCCCAACATCGTCGATCTGCATGTCAATCTCGCTGCGGGAGAAGGTTAAACTATTATGACTAATGTTACACCTTGCATGCAAGCCACGTGCTACACTTGATACACACCAAGAAGGCGATTACGTGTTACCCCATAAGTGAGGCATAAAAGGTACTGCCCTTTGATTTTCAATCGACACAGAATTCAGATTGCATTATGGACTGTTGTTGCGGGAAGAAACAAACGTGCTCATACAACACAGTTGCTAAGATTGCCCTGTATATCATGGTGTACCTTCGGCATGTGTGGAGATATGGGAACCGTAAAGGCTGGATTGCGAAATGGGAGGGTATTTCCGATCTGGGTTTTATCGGACGACATGGAGGAACCTGTGTTTGTGATGGTCGAATTCCATCTGGAGATCTCCAGATTTCAATTCGGTGTCTGAATCCAATAGGTTACCAATATTTCTTCTCGGCGAGACTCTGCCTGAGACTATCTCAACGGATGGGAAGCTGTTCATTCAGGTTAGGATCTGACTGAGATTTGCAGGAAGAAGGGGAAGTGATTTGGCTGGGACTGGAAAGAGGTAGAAGTGCAATGTATAAATACTAATATGCCTTCACTTGCCCATGAAAAAGGAGAAAGGATGAGGATGCGCTCTGGAAAACATAGTTTAAGAACTATTGGGAATTTTTGTATTTTATGCAGGGTCAGTGACCTTAATTTTCATCGAACTAGGTTGAGATCCGGATTGAATTAGACCTCGCGAAGGCATAATGGGGAGTCCAGATATGAGATAAGTTAGACTGCTATGTGAAACTTGTATTGCATGCCTTGAAGCATAAGACCTCCGCTGTCAATGGCATCTTAGTGGGCAGACTCAAACAATCCCCTGTTTCAGAGGACAATAACAACATTAGCACAAAAGCCGTGGAGATCATCGATATTATTCCTCTTTCTCATTCTCAGCTCAACCTCTTACCCACTTTGGAGATCGCTATCACTTAGGTATGTCAACATTTTTTTTATCAACCAATAAACCATGCCCATTACTATGTTGGATCCAAATTAAGTTTGATTTCAAGACTAACAGACTGACTACAAGGCCGGTATCTCTTCAGCGTTCTCTGATCTGGGCCATGTCATAGGTTAATTGTTTAGTTTATTTAATTAATTTTCATTCCAAGCATCATGCACCAAGGGGGTATTCTTGCCTTGATTTTTTTTCGTAATTAGTTTGATTTAGAATTGCTTTCCGCAAACATGCCCCGGGGTCGCAACTCATAACATGGACTTCCTTCAGCCAAGGTGTTAGCTCTGAGGTATATCTATTCTGCCAAAATTGCCGAGGGGTTTCTATTTCTCCAAATCCTAAGGTTTGCCCCGGCCTCATCTCTTTTTTACATGCTGTTCGGGTGGGGTAGACCACAGTGAGAATGGAACCCCGGTGGACAGCATAATACTCCCTCACCGAAGAACCAAGACCCTACTAGCTAAGTATTGATGGTTTGATTTATGTTCATTATAGGACGCCATGTTTTATAGGATCATGTTCATAGCTCCTTTCTTGGATTCGATCCTCATAAGACCTTTACCAATGTCATGAACATTGCGCATTTTAGGTGCTTCTTGCCAGGAGCATTTGCCTATATGAGTTGTTTATTGATTGATTTGTTGTGTACACAAGCCTCCTTTCTTCCTAGGAACAATATATTTTTTAGTCACTATCTGGAATATTCTCCAGATGCAGGGATTCAGTTCAATGGGCATGCTCTCTAGCAATAGCAGCATGTTTGCACTAATGGTTAACAGGTCTGATTACATTTTGGATCTTGCGCTTGGAGGGTGGTAGTTACTATCCAGGCCAAGCCTATACTGATATTGCTGTAATTGCACCTACTGGATATTGTTATAATTCACCTGTTGTGGCCTATGTAATAAATTAAAAAGAAGTCCACCTTAACTACTGAAAATCAGGTCATGCCAATGTGTAATTCTGACCATCTTTAGAATCTCAGCGAAATTTGAAAATAAATTCATTGATTAACTTTGAATCTCACAAAAATTTGAAAACAAATTCATTGATTAATCCTGTCAAAATTTAAATATGTGCATACTAGGCTCTCTCTTTAGAAAAAGAGGAAAAAAAAGTGAGCTGCAAAGGCAGCCTCCACAAGCTAAGTATTGGAGTCCAGATTACAAAGTCGCCCTATTTCATAGTACAAAATTTCCTGACAGACTTAAAAGCCAAGAAAATACGTTTCGTAGTCATTAAAAAAAGTGCTAGAACAACAGCACATGCAAAGGATTGCAGACATTTTCCCAAGTGTTAATACTGCAAATTTTTCCCAAGTGTTAATACTGCAAATTGAGAGAAATTTATTGCACTCGTTCAAAAATCTAAGCATTTAGCATATCATTTTCTATTCTGTATATAAAAAAAATATCAAACAATAACAGAATAAAGCATTTCAACTAGACTTATTCAGATGACCAAAAATGAACTTTGAATTGAAAAGGCGAAACTATGGACAACAATATGAAATATAAAAAAATTGGTTTCAGTTTGCTTTTTACAACAAGTCTTTACCTGGCCAGCTCTGAATTTTGGTTGAAAACTTTGTCTGATTATACCTGATAAGTGATGACCATGTTCTTCCAGAATAAAATCTCAGCCATTTTGGGGCTAAATGTGATTTGAAACATAAAGCTAAGCCTAAACTGTGTCATTTCATTGTTAAAGTGTAAAACTTATATAGATTGTGGAATGAATGTGGTGCAGATGATGGACGAGGAAGCAAAAATTGAGGCAGAAGTAGCAGAGGTCCAAACATGGTGGAACTCAGAGCGATTTCGCCTCACACAGAGACCATACATTGCAAAGTATGTAGTTCGTCTGAGAGGTACCATGCGCCAGAGCTATGCGTCAAATGAGCTGGCCAAAAGAAATACAATGAAGAAGTGAAATGAAGAAGTGTCACCGCACGTAGAGCCTGCAACAAAAATAGGGGTGCTGAAGCTTGCAACAATGCCTCCAGCAACAGTCCTCTTATCAAGATGCCATCACCGCCCGTATGTTCGACAGCGCGTATGCTCGAAAACACCAGCTGAACTTTGCGAAGGCTATCCTGGAAGGAGCGTGGGTAGCCAGGTGTAGCGGGGTAGCCAGGTGTAGCCAGGACCCTGTGGATGGTTATATGTTCACATATACCAGCATGTTCCTCACTGTTTGAACTAACATTTAATTTCCTCAACTAATACTAACATTAATTTACGCGGTAGGATTTACAAGTTTCAAAATGTCACATAAACAAAGAAGATAACCTATTGTTTTAGCTTCGGTTCAGCTTCGGTCAAGCTTCGGTCCTCGGGAAGAGGCCAAATAACACGACTAATAAATATGTTGCTGAGAACTTGGGTTATCGCTAATAAAAGCAAGTAAAAGCAAGTAAAAGCAGCTAAATTAATGCTATGTCCATCGTGATCGATTACTATAGTCCCATGCCTGAAGGCAGGGACTAAAAAAGTTTAACTTAGTAATGTAGTTTTTGATTGGTTTTTATGAAGTATTTTTTTTTTTTTTAATTGCGAATATGTTAGTATGATTTTTTAAATAATTATTTATTCAAATCGAGTTAGTTTTAAATTTTAAATGATTATTTATTTTTTAAGTAAAATGAGAATTATTATATTAAATATTATTTATTTTAATCAGAATGAGAATATATTTCTATTAAAATATGCATAAGGAGCACAGCAGAGGAGTATAATGATTTGTTTTATTTTTATTATTAAATCTTTTTAAACTATCTAAATTATCGTGATTTCTATAGAGAATTTATATATAAGTTAAAAAAAATTGTAAGTATAAACCTTACAAAGCAAAGCCCTTGAAAAAACAAAATTCACGTTCCATTGTTCATTGAATCAAATAAAATGAGGTTGCCTATATCCTGAGTAGGCTCATTTACACCAAAAGACTTAGCTAGCAAAGTAGCACTGAAACTAGTTGACTCGAGCTAGCAATTTTCCAAACTATTCATTTGTCTTTTGAGCTCCCTAATTATCAACTTCAATTCCTCATTTTGTCGATAGAATCCATCCATTTCATCATCCTATTTGGCAATTTGAACCTCCATCTTTAGTTGATTTTCCTTGAGTGTTATAATTGTTGCCGTTAGCTATTGGTTTTTAAAATTCAAAGTTAGAAAATCTATTTGAATGACATCCATTCTTTCAGTCAATTGGTGCACCAATTAGTTTAAATTGTCATTCATAACTTCAAAGTTCCATCTTTTGTACCCTTGCACCTTTCCTGCTTTATCTCTGGCTATGAGTCTTGCCATTGAAAGTGATTTTTCACAAGAAATGTTGCCCCAAATTGGAGGTTGAAACGTGTTTCAACCTGTCTAAGTTTCGGCCTTGTGACCCTTGACAGGTGACTCCCTTAATGATGCAAAGTTGAGTAACCCAAGTAGGCTGAAGTGTAGACATAGGGGAGCGCCCCTCCCATGATTTCCATTGGACATCCCTCCCGTACGTAGCTCAAACATGAGGGTTACCTGAGTGAAATCCTCCACCATTGAGACTTGAATGTTGACTTGATGTAGGGTGGTGTACTATATCCTATTTAGTAAACTATCTCCTCCAAACAAATTGTAATAGCTCTATGTGGAATATTTCTTATTTTTTAACTTTTCATGCAAGGTGGTGCCCTTATTGTGGTGATGTTGGGGTAGATCCCTCCCGTCGTGCTTGGATTATTGCTAGTAGATTTCCTAATTATCCTAATAATTTATTCCAAAGTGCACCATCCAATTTAATTTGTTGTGTTCTAGTAGGATGTAGTGAAATTATTCTCACATTAATCCAGATAGGAAGTACACACAAATCCCACCCTTGTTCCTAAATTTTCTGTCACCCAACTTAACGCAAATCCATTAGGTTGAGGCCTCCTTTGGTATATGCCCTATACGATGGATTACTTCCATGTGCCACATTGCGCCTAATGTTGTCTGTGATGTTATTGGCTTGGGTTGTACGTTATAATTGCTACAATTTTCATGATTAATTATTCGTCAGGATGTGTCATATCCCAGCCCCCCATATGAATTTTATTTTCTTCCCTATGGTGGGTGACCATAGGAAATACTCTTATTTTAATATGTTTCATGACTAAAACTTAGGGAATTTAGGAGAATCTGGGATGTCCATTGACAACCATATCGCCCAGCTCTAAATTACACCCTTCATTGGTACACTTGTATGCCTTCTTGTTCAATTCGTGAAGCACATGGAAGAATGGCCTAGAGTCCATACCTTTCCCTGTCTCATTCTTTTCATGCGATGGCACAATGCTTTATCTTTTGGAATTGATACATTTAATAAATGTTGTATTAGAAGGATATAATCCCCTAACACAGTAAGGGAAGAGACCTTGTATTATTTTTCTATCTAAATCCCTTGAAGTAGACCACAAGCTTCAACAAGATTATTTTTCATACAACTAAGGCCTCATGAATACTCCACTACTTTAGTTTACCCGGGCTATACAACACCCTTCATCCTCTTTGCATCCCTTAAATGATTAAAAATGAAAATTTATATAATTTTTTTTGTTGTAATACCATCATGACTGCTAGTTTGCTTGTTTATGCTCATACAAGTTAAACATCCAACTGTATTACACACTTTGCAACCTTCACAACTGCAAAATAACATTGAATTTGTAGATTTATACACTCAAGATAACCTAGGAGTGCTGCCACTTTAGGTTCTCAGATGCACTCTCATGCACCTGCACAGGCTTGTTCAAATCGACCTAAGATAACTCATACCAGACTGTTAGGAGTTTTGATTTTGTTGCAAGAAGATCACACAAGATGCAATTGCAGAGCATACACAAACTCTAGACTCACTAACTCATAATACTTTGTCTTGGAATATCTTACTATGTTGAATTGGATATAGATTTTCTGAAAAACACTATTCTACATCGGATCCTTTCACAACAAGGCAAGTATCACATGCAAATTATCTGTGGAAGAGGGATTCAACTTGAATATTTAATTCTTCTACTTCAGTCACAATTCCCACCACTTTTCCTTTAGGATTCAAAATTTGATTTTTATACTCGATATATTTTAAAGGCTCTAATGGTGTGATTTCCCCCCAAGGCACTTAAGGATGAATTTGAACCATAGTTCTTTTTGAGCAACTTCTTTTATATCAACTTGAAAATACAAAATGAAATTTATGCATCTCTTTAGCCAATCTTTTCTTGGACAAAATTTATCAAGGAAAATTTTAGTCCAACTAGTCCATGGATGTCTCACCATGTTGTCAAGATCTACACAAATTATAAATTTTTATTTTTCTTTCACCATTTGAAAGATAAGAGAGTATGTAGTCCAATTCATTGTGCCAAATCCTAAACCATAGTAGCACTAGTTATCTTCTTCATCAATCCATACTCCATGCTTTTCTTTAACCAGATGACCATAGTCATTATTCAGCTTCCAAAATGCTTTCCGCTCCCATATTTCTAGAGACAATCTCTTGGACAAACTTTATATCCATGTATTCTTGTGCTATAGAGTCAAGCACGTAGGAAAACAAATCTGCTTTGTGCATTCAAAGTCCTCTTCTTTCATGTTCTTCATTTCTGCACTCGATAGCATGAATAAAGAGATGTTAGTTCTAGCATGAGCTTCTCTAAACAACATGTTTGCTACACAATTTAAATATCATGGTCAATGTACAATATCAAAATCACAATTCTGCATCCAAACAAAGCAGTTTTGTACATGAGTATGGCTACATGTCAACAAGTTGTTGTTGCTTAACATGTTTGCTAAAATATTTAAATATGTTATGATGGTAAACTTAACATGCTTCAGATATAAATTTAAATGTTGGATGGTATTTTTGACATCCAACAACTCTTTGTGACTTGAAAGATAATTTAATTAATGCTCCTATAAAAGTACCAGAGACATAGTCACAAATTTATTCTTTGTTATCATTTTCTTCTATCATAAGTCCTCCCCATGTGTTTTGTGAGGCATTATTCTCAATTATGTATCCACCCTTATCAGTAGGATGAGAAAGAGGAGGCAAAGACTGGACTTTTTGCTTAACGATTGTTGTCATTTCTTCTATCCAAGCAGGAGGATTCTTATTGAGTTTTTGCTGCAAAATATGTATATTGGCTTGCCCTTTATAGAATGGTATTATATAATTCAGGCTTCCCAAGAACCTTTATAGTTGTGTTTTATCTGATATCTGATCTCGATAAGTTTTGAATATCTTCAAGACATGTTTTTGGAAAATAATTTGTTCATTTTCTACTTTATATCCAAAGAATTCAATTTATGTTTTCCCTATATGCGTATATGTTGCAGAAAGTACTAAGCCATGTTGATATACCATATCATGAAACTTTTGCAAGTTATTAAGATGTTCTTGGAGATTTTTGGAATAGATTAGGATATCATCAATATATATTATTATCCAAGGATAATCTCTGAAGATGCCTTCCATTTTGTTTTGAAATTCTCACGGGCTATTTTTTAACTTGAATGACATTATTGTCCACTGATATTATCCATGAGGACAACAAAGGTTGTTTTATGTCAATCTTCTAGGAGAGTGCCGATTTGATAAAGCCTAAATTATAAATCGAACTTACTAAAAATTACCTTTTCCATAAAAAAAATTTGCAGCAGAGGGGATTTATTAGGTAATGGATACCTAATTGGCTGGAGAAATTTACTTAGTGGTTTACAATTTACCACTAACATTGGTTTTCCCCATTGAAAATATTAGCGGGCAGGTTTTGAATTAATATTTCTTTCAATTGCTATTTATGTGAGTTAAGATTTTTTCACAAAATGAACCAGAAGATAAGAGACAAAACACAATTTTTTATTATTAATAACATGATAATGAGGACTCCAATCCTCCTTACAATGATTCAAGCTCCAACCTTTACAAAATTTCCAAGGCTCCAATCTTGGGTGAGGATTCCAATCCTCTAAGCTCCAAATTAACCAAATTCAAGAAAAACGTAGTTTACAAGAGACATACAATGTCTACAAATTATCTTTTGCTAGTATATCGTCAGGTCCAAAATGCTCCAAGAAATGTTTCGAAGATGCCTCAAAATACGTTCAGATGATTGTCAAACACCGCTTCAAGTTTCCAACTGGGATCTGCAACTGATGCTTCAACAAGAGATTAAAATTTTTCCACAAAGGTCTCTACAAGTCTTCCCATAGATTCAAAGTGTTGGTCAATACACTAGCTAGTGGTTATGGCCTAAATTTTTTCCTTAAATTTGAGCCTCCACTATCAACAATCCTCAGGTCCTCAATTTCGAATTTCAGAGATTATATTCTCTCCATAGGGCCGAGACTATCCTTCTTTGTGTAGATATGAGGTTTGTTCATAAACATTTGTCTGAGACTAAGGTTATGCCACTTATCTGAGTGCCTTCATTCGCATATGCTCCTAAATATCATGAATCAATCACAAGTTCGAATCACAAATACACCATAGGTCCTAGCTTTGGTTACCACAAGCCTAAGACTTTGTATGGTTACTAGTCGAAATTCAGGTCATCCATAGGGAAAAAAAGTAGGTCTTCCACAACGCTGAAGTGCAGGTCTTCCATAGGACTAAAGTGCACAATTTTTGAGCCACATATCCAAAAACTTCTATGTATAAGCCTTCTATAGGTGTGAGGATATGACCACAAATATGAGTTGTTTAAGAGTCAATAAGTATGAGTTTTATGGATAGGAATCAACTTGCAATATAAATCAAAGAAATAAGGTCATGTATACTCTCTTTATAAACATAAGTATAGCTCATAACCCAACCACAAAAATAAAACCAAATTTCCCAATCCATTGTCCTTCTTAGCTTCATCTAGTTCACGAGTTGTGAACTTCTTCACTTCACTATGCTTTATCTTCACCGAGTTAATGATTGATTGGATAATCTTAGTTGCCAATATATAGTAGTTTCGACATGTTGTGAAGGGACACAACTTGTGAAGGGGTATGTTGAACCTACTCAAGTTGAATTGCAAATTTATTTACCTTTAGCATATTTTATCTTCAAAATTCAAAATATCCACAATGAGGAGTTAGAGGGAAAATGAGCACTCATTGGAAATGGATTGGAGCCCTCTACAAGCTCGTGTGAAATATTTTCAAGATATTGTCTCTAATATCAAGAATAATAAATTTTTCATGAACATGTTTTTCATGACAATCCTTAGGGTTTCATGACTTGGACAAGCTAGGGCTTCTTCTTCATATATGATTTATGATAACCCTTAAGGTTTGTTTAATGCAAGGGATTATGTAGGGCTTCTATATTAGGCCCACTTCAAGGTTTCTTTTATGTGAGGGCTTATGCTAGGGCTCCTTCACATGTGTTCTTTATTCATTAAGATTAGGGAATCTTCAACAAGGCTAGGGAATCATAAATATTAAGTTTAGGGCTTGCATTAACAATTTAGAGCTAGGGCATCTTCTAGTCATTAAGAATCTAGCGGTATATGATCCTTCTAGGGCTTGCCATCATTAATAATACCATCCATATGGAGCTTGCTTCAACAATTCTAGGGCTTGAACATGACAATAAATTGACATCAATGTTAACCTTATCCAACAATATCCCCCTTTGTCATTGATGGCAATACTCTCCCCTTTCAGTATTCCCTCCCCCTTTGACATCAATGAAAATTTCCTGATATGGCTTCCCCCCTATCATAGTGTTGTTCATGCTGCTCTACCTGTCATTATGTTTATCACCCTTTCATCATACTTCTCCTTCTTTTGAGATCTAAAGGGATGCAAGTGAGATGACCACCATCTTTTGACAAATATGTTCGAATGCTTATTGAGGTAGGGGTTTTGTGAATATATTTGTAATTTGTTCCTTGGTGTTGACATACTCCATTTTGATGTTCTGGTCTATGACCTGTTCTCGAAGGAAGTGATACTTGATTGGGATATGTTTTGCCTTGAATGCATGAATAATTTCTTCGAGAGGTTGATTGTCATAGTAGATGGTGATCGACTGATTTATTTCTATGTTGACATCCTTCAAGGCTTCCTTCATCCATATAGATTTTGTACAACAATATGTAGCGTCTATGTACTGGACTCTAGTTGTGGAGGGAGATATGGATGATTACTTCTTACTAAGCCAAGATGCAAGACAATCTCCCATAAAGAAAGCATTGTTACTGGTTCTTTTTTAGTCATCAACACTTCCTTCCTAATCTACATTAGTATATGTTGTCAAGGTAAGTGTGATGCTCTTAGGATACCATAATCCAAAATCAAGAGTTCCTTTCATATATCTAAGGATTCTCTTTACAACTAGCATATGAGATTCCTTATAGGTTGATTGGAATCTTGCCACCATTACTACTAGCTGCATGATGTCTAGTTGTGAATATGTTAGATATAAGAGGGATCCAATCATAGATCTATAGCATATAACGTAGGGGATTCATAATATTTACTTCTTTTGCAACCTCTATTCATATGTGTCCTCACAATAACACATTATTCCATCCCAAATTGATTAAACATGTCTCTAAGATATTTTTCTTGTGATATGAACATACCTGCTTGAATTTGAGTTACTTAAAGTACATTTAAGTAGATAATTTACCAATCATCGAAATTTCAAATTCTTTTAACATGTTTTGGGAAAATTCATGACTTATTTCATCATTGTTGCTAGCAAAAATAAAGTCATCAACATACACAAGTGTGATTAGAAGGTTGTCTATGTTTATGTTGATGTAAATATTGCTTCAAAATACTCCTCGTTTGAAGCCTTGTTGTTGAATATAATGATGAAGTCTAGCATACCAAACTCTTGCAACTTGTTTTAATCCATATAAGGCCTTATTTAATTTGCAAACACAATATTTTCCTTATGCTAAACCAAACCCTTTTGTTTGTTCCAGGTAAACTTCTTCCTTTAGATCACCATTTAGAAATGTTGATTTTATGTCCACTTGATAAAACTTAAAGCTTTTTGACCAAGAAAATTCCAAGAACATCCTTATTTCTACTAATTGGGCCACGAGAGCAAAGGTTTCTTCAAAGTCAATTCGTTCAATTTGAGAGTACCACTTGCACACCAACCTTTCCTTATTTCTAATAATCCATCCTTCTTCATTCATATTTTTCTTGAAAAACCACTCAATTCCAATAATGTTTTTGTCCTTTGGACGAGGCACTAGTTCCCATGTTTCGTTATTTTCTATTTGATGCATCTCCTCTTCCATTGATTTTATCCAATGGGGATCTTTACTAGCCTGAGTGAA
Organism: Pinus taeda; assembly: GCA_000404065.3. Classification (NCBI taxonomy): domain Eukaryota; kingdom Viridiplantae; phylum Streptophyta; class Pinopsida; order Pinales; family Pinaceae; genus Pinus; species Pinus taeda. Next base: position 65,516 of record APFE031165815.1, on the reverse strand, counting down.
ATTTTCTGGTTCTATTATGGATAGTAAGGCAACATCGCTCCTTTTCGGTGTATTTGTTATCTTTCTTTGAGTTTGTATTCCATCATCCACATCCCCAATAATTTTATCTTCTGGATGACACTTTTGAATGAACTTTACCCTTAATGGAGTTTGAGATGGTTCCTTTTGATTTTCTTGCTCTTTTTCTTCCTTTGCAGTATCTTCTTTAAGTTCTCCATGAATATGATCTTCTTCCTTGATTTCAACTTCTATTTAAGGAAATGCCCAATCAATTTTTAAATAAATGCTTTTGAATACGTTTCACAACTGATTGTTGTAGAATTTATAGGCTTTACATCTTGTAGATATCCAATAAATATTCCTTCATCAACTCGGGAATCAAACTTCCCTGGTGAATCATCATTGATCTTCATAAAATATTTCTTCAAAATATTCTAAAATATTTCATTGAAGCAAGTCTTCCTTTCCATAATTCATATGGGGTTTTGTCAGTATTTTCCCAGAGTTGTGCCTCGTTCATAATATATACTGCTTCCCCAACTGCTTCTCTCCAAAATATATGTTGCAACTCAGCTACAAGCAACATTGTTCTTGCAATCTCTTGTACATCTATGTTCCTTCTTTCAAACAATCCATTTCATTGTGGAGTTCTAGCAACAAAGATTTAAATTTTTATTCCATGTGATTCACAAAATTCATTGAATTCTTTTGAATTAAATTCTCCACCTCTATCTATTCTTAAGAACTTGGTTTTTGATTCACTTTCATTTTCGACAAGAGCCTTGAAATTCTTGAAACATTCTAGTGATTTTGATTTAAATATTATGAAGAATACCCACATAATTCTAGTACAATCATCTGCAAATAATACAAAGTAACTTTCTCCTTGTAGAGTTGGAGTTCTATTTGGCTCGCATAGATCTGCATGGATAATCTTTAGAGGTTTTGATGTTAAGAATTCCTTTGTCTTGAAGCTAGTCAATTTCTGCTTGCCATGTTGATATGGCGCACAAATAGTGTTGACACCAATTTAACCCCAATTAGTTCTTGGGTCCTTCTATGAGTTTCACCTTGTACTTTCTCTCATATTCTCATGATAAAAAATTGCTTCCTTGAATTTTCTTGTTTGCCTGACATTAAATTGATTATTATCGTAATCATTATAACTTATAGAAATTATTACATAAAAATGAAAAATTGAAATTCTAATCGTAAATTAATTTCTTACATAAAATATACTTTATAATTATAATTTTAATATTTATAATAATCATCATAATTTAAATAATTACAACACATATATTAAAAAACAATAAAATATAATTAATTAATTAAAAATTAATAAATAAAAATTAAACATAGATTAAATAAAATATTAATTTTTAATTAAACAAAACCATATAAAAAGAAAATTTATTAAAATTTAAAAATACTTGCCCTTACCTACTTAACTTACCTCACCTCTCATCACATTACATAAAACATATTTAATAACTCCTCCACTCTACACTCTCCAAAGTAATAAAATCATGAACCTAATCTAAAACACTTACCTATATAATAATCAACGTTTGCTAAACCTTTAATTTAAGTTACGTGGAATGAAGGTGGTGGGTAAGTCATACCCACGTGAGAACTTAGGAGGATATCAAAACATTTTGAAACCCAAATTAACATACCACTTGTAAATGCCATCGAGCCCGAATTGCAATCAACTCCCTCTTTCCTCCACGAACCCGACAGAGGTATTAAATATGTTTAATAAAGATTTCGAATAAAGTTCAATACATATCTTAAAATTTCTTATATATGATACATGTATTATATTTAATTCTGTCAAGTTAGGAGGTAATTCTACGAATTGAATTGTCTTTTGCATTAAGATAGACCATGAATATATACATGTAGAGGGAGATTATTTGGTTTCATCTCCTAATGTGTCTTCGTCTTCCAGTTCTTTTTATTTTCCTATTTACAATATTTACATGGATTTACCTAATCCCAAAGATAAGGTGTCAACATTCCCCCCTTATCTGAAAGGATGTTGGTGAGTCCAAGCATCATTCTGAATCTTTCAAACTTTTCTCGTCCAAGTGCTTTGGTGAAGATTTCTGTGATCTACTCATTTGTGGAACAATGGCGTAGGTGGATTGTCTTGGCCTCAACATGATGTCTAGTCATATGGTATTTTGTATTGATGTGCTTCGTTTGATCATGGAACTTTGGATTCTTGGCCAACTTTATTGTAGAAGTGTTGTCAACCAAGAGAGGAGTTGAATGCACTTGTTTCTCCTGCAAATATTCCAAAATTTTCCCGAGCCACACAATTTCCTTTATTGCTTCAACTACTGCCAAATATTTTGCCTCAGTTGTGGAATCTGTTGGAACTGATTGTTTGTGTGACCTCTAGGAGACAACTCCTGATCCAAGACTCATAACATAACATGAAGTAGATACTCCAATTTCTTTATCTTCATCGAAGTACGAATTAGAGTATCCAACCAAGCTGAAGTCGCCCACCTGTGTATACTTAATTCCAAAGTCTTGAGTTCCCTTCAAGTACTTTAAAACTCTATTTTTAGCAGACCAATGAACCTCACAAGGCTTTTGCATAAAATTGGAGAGGATTCCAACAACAAATGAAATGTATGGTCTGGCAGTAATCAGGTAGTTGACACTTCCTACGATTTGTCTATATTTCGTTGCATCCTCCAATTCTTTTTCTTCAGTGGATGTGAGCTTTAAGTTTTGTTCCATTGGAGTAGTCAAATGATTGCACCCAATCATGCCAAACTTGCTCAACAAATCTCCAATGTACTTCTTCTGAGAGAGGGATGTAAACTTTGGATGTTGAGTTACTTCAATACCAAGATAGTAGTGGACATAGCCCAAATCTTTCATTTCAAAACCTTTCCTCAACTCCTTCTTTATGGATGCAATGTAGCTCTCATTGTTCCCTGTCATTAGAAGATCATCCACATACACCAGAAGATATACAATTGTTTTGCCAACTTTCTTGACAAGCAAAGTTGCATCATCAAGATCATAATGTTTGAAGTTGTGTTTCAGAAGATGCTCAGTTAACTTCTCGTACCAGGCTTGCAGTGCTTGTTTGAGTCCACACAAGGATTTTACAAGCTTGCATACTTTATGTTCCCGACCCTTCACAATAAATCCTTCTAGTTGGGACATAAAACCATTCTCTTTTATATCTCCTTTTAAGAAAGCAATTTTTACATCCATTTGATGGACTTTCCAACTGTTTTGTGCTGCCAAGGAAAAGAGTGTCCAGATGGTAGCCCATTTTGCTATGGGGGAAAATATATCCTCATAGTCGACATCTTCCTTCTTTGCAAAAACTTTTTCCACAAGCTCGGCTTCGTGCTTGTCAACTGAGCCATCTGCTTTATACTTTTTCTTGAAGACCCACTTGCAGCCTATTGGTTTGGTTCCTAATGGAGGATCAACTAGCTTCTAGGTGCCATTCTATCAAAGCATCATATTCTTTCTACATCGCTTCTTTCCATTCATCATGAGAAGAAACTTATTTAAAGGAAGTTGGTTCAAATTATGTAGACAAATTCAATTTACAATCATAAGAAACATCCATTTCAATAGGTGAATCAAAATCACCTGCATTTTGTTTACTTGATCTTCTTGTTCCTGTCTTTCCAACCTTGTCAGGACGAACAATTTCAAGTGTCTTTATCATCCATTTTAGAGGACCTTTCTGAAATGGCCTAGGATACTCAGTTGACTGAGTTGGGGCTGAATTAGGATTTAGTATCCCAATTTTGTCAATCACATCACTCAAAGTGTCATCAATGGTTGGAGCTTCATGTGGGGGAGAGAGAAGATTCCACAGATTGATCCAATGTAGGAATCTCCCCTTCAAGATGTGGAATCCCATTATCAAAATTATTGAAAAGACTTTGCATGTTCAAATCTATCCAAGTGATCATATCTAGAGATGTGATCTTTCTTGAATCCTTCAGTTACTCCAATGTTGCAACGTGCCACAACATAATGAGTAGAATCAGGTGCTTTACCTTTCCCTTTGTCAATTTTTTTACCTCTCCCTTCATTTCTTTCCTACTCAATTTGATCCCAAGGAAACTTACAAGTGGAAGGATCATGTTCATCTCTATTGCATCGTATGCAATGAACCACCCCCCCCACCCCCCCACCTCTAAAATTCCTTTGTCCTCTTCGTCTTCGACGACCTCTTCCTCTAGAAGAATCTTATGCATGATTTTTCTCCTTTTGTGCAAGGACACAACTTCTTTAGTAGACTGAGGAGTTGTCTTGTTCCCAAAAACCTTCTCTCTTTCAACAAAATTCTTCTCAAAGGAGTCAAAGGTAATCTCTTTAAGGTTACCACTTGCTTGCAATGACTCAAGATAATGTGAATAGGTGGGATATAGTGCCTTGATATAATCTATGAGAGGAATGTCTATTTCAACACCAATGGTTTTATGTCATTCATAATGGATCTTACTTCTGATGTTAAGGCAAGAGGGCCATCATTTTTCATCATTTTTCAACTCAAGATTGAACAGCTTGATCATCAATAGAACAAATTCAAGATCAGAGTGTGAGTCATATAATTCTTTCAACTTCTTTAAGGCTTCAAATGCATTTGAAAACAGAGAAATATGATGAGTCAACTATTCATTTATTGGTGCTGTAATCAAGGCATATGCCTTGCTATTCTTGTTTTCCCAAATGGTAAGCTCCTTGTTTGAAGTGGGATTTTTAGGTGCATTGTCTCCTCCTTCACAAACCCCTTTCCACTACTCATTAAAAATGAGGGTGTGTTTTTATCTTCCAGGACCACTCATGGTAGTTTTCTTTGCTAGTGAGAACTACTCCCACTATGGAGACGAGTGAATGAATCACAAAATGTGATCTGACCTCAAAATAATTATAATACTTGCAAAAAAAGATTGATGTAGGCTCTCAAATAAATCTTCAACTAAGAATGTAGGCTCTCAATAGTCCTCCATACACCATGAAATTTCATTACCATATAATATATGACTATAAAAAATGCTTACAAATGGAAGCCATACAACCTTTTAAAAACCCTTAATGCAACATCGATTTGGATTTGCATACCATGATCAGGTCTCCATATATAATGCATGTCATGACCTCAAATAATGCACAAAAACATGCGAATGAAGGCTCAATGCACCACTCACCAGTCTCCAACCACGCAAACGCAATACAGCATGTTCAACGCGTATATATGTTGATCGTCTCAACGTTAGACAACATTCATTTCTTCACCTCATTCAATATTCCAACACACAACAATATGCATAATTCAGACCAACGTTCACCACAACAACGATTTCGACCAAAATATTCAACGCAGAGTCCTTCAGTCTTCCAGCACTGAGAAAATGAGTAACAATGTTCAGTCACATTCTAGCATTCATGCTAGCATTTTTTTAACTAGTGTATGAGTTTCTCACGGACTTCAAGACTCATCCTTTTAAAAAGAGTTCATCACACAGACACACAATGCTTCAATGCGTCTTCAAGGCTCTAAATTCAGACAGAGGGACATAGAATAATGGTAGGGAAAGAAATGAGGACAATAGAAGGAGTTACAACATAAAAAACGAATTTGGGAGCTGGCTCTGATATCATGTCAGGTCAAGAGGTAACTCCACGAATTGAATTGTATTTTGCATTAAGATGGAGCATGAATATATACATGGAGAGGGAGACTATTGGGTTTCATCTCCCAATGTCTCTTCGTCTTCCAATTCTCTTTGTTTTCCTATTTACAATATTTACATGGATTTACCTAATCCCAAAGATTAGGTGCCAACAAATTCATGCACGTGTGTCAATTTAGTCTGGGAGGAGTGTTGAGATTTCATGACAAATTTTGTAGAAATGCAAGCATTTAAAATGGAAAATCACATTACATTTAATATTTTGGATTCTATCTTGCATTTCTGGAAAATACGCTCATGTTAAATACATATTTTATGACCTAATGTTTTATATAGTGGGAAATATTTTACTAGGTCTCACCTAAGGTAAGAAATAAATTTCATTAATAATGTTGATGAGAACATTATGAAAGGTAAGTTTATGGTTTAATTTCATTTATTATAATGTTTTATATGCTAGAATCAATCTATATATTTTCTTTTAATGCAGGAGATATTATTTAAACGATTTTTGACATGGGGATTTGAGGAGGGATTTATTTAAATAATGAAATTTGTGTTACATTTAGTCAAAATAATTGTTATTAATGTAATTTAATTCATGAAATTATGAGAACTAAATGGAAAGAACTTCCATAAATTTAAAAGAAGATGTAAATTATTGTTCGAGAGCTTTTTGGCAGGTTGGAGGATGGTAGCTCTGAGGAAGAAGAATTTAACTATTACAACCTTCTTGTACATTCTGCAAATGGTTTGTTTCATGGTGGCATTGAGGTTTTATTAATGATATTATAATTATTTTATTTTACTTTCTTCCATTGTGTTCTATTTTAATTTCAATTTAATGCACTGGTTCATTGTTCCAGAACGGTGGTTTAACTTGATTATGCATTATTCTCGAACACATAAAATTATTTTAAGTACTTTGGAATACTTGATATATGGAGTTTTAGAATCATATTTTGAGTTTATTGGTTTTAGGTTTAATTCCATGAATACATGATATTTAGGGTTATGTGCACCATAAATTTGAATTCCATAACAATTTTCTTTTTTTTCATTCACTATTTTCCCTGACTGAGAAACATGAAATTATTAGTCTTTATTTGATTTGTTCAAATTGTCTAATGTTTCACACGTTACATTTAATTTAATAAGTCTCCAATATTTATTATTTAAAATTATTAAATTAAATTCTTCTAATTGTTATGCATGTTAAATAATAATAATACTTGATGTTATGTTATTTAAACCACATAGGTTAAATAGATGTATTTAACACCAACATGCTTTAATTTCTTTCTTTTCTTTCATTTTAATTTTATTTCTCACTAACCTTCATGAAGTATGATATATATTAATTTACTTTATCTGTCATTAATGAAGTTTTTATTTAATAAGTTTTCATGAGTTATGTACCTACCATCAATTTTTCCCAAAAAGCATTATTTTTTTTTTAACAAAGTCGGTTGCTATATTAGTGGCTGAAAAAAGAAAGGGAGTCCAGGCTTCTGAAGTACATTAGTTGCTGGTGACAGCTTGGATCAAGAGATTTACAAAATGGAGATATCTCCTTGATCCTTTTTCTACTACTTCTGCATCTATCGATAACTAGGCTACTATAGATTCTTACATATTGGGACATCCAAAATTGACACTTGCAAAACATATTAATCTATGACTATGTGGCTGATTTGCCTTGCGGTGGATTCCTCCGGTTGCTGATCCACTCCCTCTTATTTGGCACTTGAGGAGCTGGTGGCTACATTGTTTTTCTTTTCCATCATATACTGCAGGATGGAAATCGATTCTTTCGCATGGCTGCATCGATTTGAAAGCTGACTGAACTGTTCATGGAGAGAGGCAACTCTATGCAGGAAGAGATCTATTTCAACTCTGTATTTCTCATTCAAAATACGATTCTGATCTTCGAGCCTCATTTCCAGGATCCTCTGTTGATTCTCTAGGATGCGCTGTTGAGCTCTCACTTCTTCTAGCTCAGCCTGCAAATTTGCATAGTGCAGACAATCTTCACTGCGGGCCATGAGGGCAATAGTAAAACGCTGGGGTGAATAGCAGAAAAATCCAAAAGCTAGGGGGACGCACACTATGTTGCTAGGAGGGAAGACTGGGACCACCGCGGAGGTTCGAAGGGCCTGAAGACCACTGATTGCGTAGTGAATGGGCCGCTTTGAGGAGCGAAAACCCAGAGAAGCGGGTAGGTTCGATAATACAGAAGCACAGGTGAGACTGATTGTGCAGTGAATGGGGCGCTGATGAGTCTGCTTCTTAAGCGGATAGAGAAGCCAGGCAGTTTGCGCGTGAATACAGGGACAAAAAGGGGGAAGGATCAGGCAGCAAGATTTGGAGGGCAGGGCACTTAAAAAGGAGAGATAAGGGGAGAATCGAAAGTCGCAGAGAGGGCAGGAGAAGCTCCTGAAGTGGGTAGCACGACACCTGAGGGAGATCGCAAGAAAATAAGGGCGAAGGAGGGTGGATATCAGACAACATGTGATGAGAAGATGAGCGCAAAAGAGGTATGAGGAGGGGGATAAAATAGTCAGACGCTGAGAGAGAACGAGCCAGGGAAGGAGCTGGCAGTTCACGGGATGCAGGCAGGCCTACTGGAATTCCTGAAGGATCCTGGAACCGGATTTTTGAATAGATCCGCCTACGTTTTTCCTGTGGTTGTCATTGCTGCAGATTATGACATAAATTACATGATGTTGGGTTATTCTGCTGCAGAGGAGCGTCCTTTTGACAACCCGAGGTTCACATTTTCCATTTGTGTTGTCAAACATTTTGGATTGGGCACTGTTGATTTTGAGAATGGTCATGGAATTGCTTGGAAAACTTCTATAGAGTTGCACCTTAGGGTACCTGCTGGTCTTCCACACACGTTGTTAGCCCTTTCATCGACATCCTTATTTAGGCTGTGGAGAACATGGAAGTATTGAATGTCATCCATAGTCTGGTGGAGGATTCGATTGCGGAGATTGACTTGTTGTAGCATAGTGTTGGGCGAGTTTTGATGATGAACCATTAGTCGGATTACTATTGAAGAGTCTCCGAATACCATGACTTTTTTAATTCCTAGTTTACCTAGTTGGGTTAGCCCTGAAATAGAGCTAAAGCTTCGGCTTTGTTGTTTGACACCTTGCCTAAACTCCACTCGTAACTGAGAATGCACTCCCCTTTATCATTAAGGATCAGACCCCCTGCTCCAGCTATGCCTGGGTTTGATTTTGAAGCCCCGTCGAAGAAAAGAGAGTAACAATTGTTCCTTTGTATCCAGCTATTAAATTCTTGGTCTTTTAGTCTAATTTTCCAGGGTCTATCCTCTCCCTTGTTCGGTGCCTCCCTCTTGTTGCTTCCCTGAACATTATGCTGCCTTTCCAAAATGTAACTTATTATGGTTCGCTCCTCCACCGTGTAGTTTGTTGCATTAATTTTCCCTGTGGTGTTGATTGCAATCGCTTCCTGAGCAAGGCTTTTAGCTTTGTTACAAGTTGTTCGTGCATTGGGCCTCTTATCTTGGAAGATTTTTTTGTTTCTTGCTAGCCAGATTCGCCACAACAGAGTGTGGGGAAGAGTATCACCATACTATTTTTTCCAGGTATAAATTGCCTCAGCTATGCTATGCTGAGGATCCCAAGTTAGGTTGCCGAGAGAGGACGTCTTTCTCCAGCATTCAACAACGAAGGGGCACTCTATGAATAAATGGTGCATTGTTTCTTCAACATTACAACAGTTGCCCCATCTTGAAGGGCCATTGATTCCCTTTTTTTTTAGATTCTCTGCTGTAAGGAGTTTTCCCTTTAGAAGGAGCCATATGAAGAATTTGATCTTTGGGAGAGCTTCTGAACGCCAAGCGATTTTCCAATGGTTCCACAAAGCCATCTGGAAGGTGCTGTTGCAGATGTGTTGATGGCCTGATTTTATAGTATAGTTTGATCCTGTTGGATCCTAGCGGAAGCCATCCGTTCCCTCTTTTTTGGTGGGGGCTTTGCTATGAAGATGCTTCTTTAAGAAACAGAGATTGGGCTCTAATGCTGTAGGGATCTCTGGAAAAGACCAGCCCATCCAAGCGTGGGTACAAGGGGTCCCAGTTGGAGATTTGATCTAAGTTATGAATGCCTCTGTTATTGAAATAATTGATAATTGGAGTAGCTTCTTGATGCGTGTTCAAGGGTTGAAGCCCCATGATTTTGTCTGTTCCAAAATTGATGTTGGTTCCCCCACCTGGAACTTTCAAAGTATTTTGCTTAATAATAGGAAGAGCTTTCCTGCATAGCCTCCAGATTTTAGTGGAGTCTCTGTTGGGCATATTGGAATCAAGGAGATGTTTCCTGGGGAAGTTGAGGTATTTGATCTCCAGCACCTTTTTCCACCAGGCTGTGGGTCCAGTTATTAACCTCCATACCATTTTCACACCGAAAGCGAAATTTAAGATTTTTTGGAATCTGATGCCAACTCCTCCTCTGTCTTGAGATTGGATGACCTGCTTCCAGCTTACTAAGTTGAACTTGGTCTTTTCATTCTTTCCCCCTTGCCAAAGAAAGTGGCGAAGAGCGATTTCCAATTTATGATGAAAAATGGCAGGGGCCTGATATAAAGAGAAGCGATAAAGAGGAAGGGAAGTGATACTTGATTTTAGGAGAATGAGTCTGCCTGCAGGATTGAGCCACATTGTTCCCCATTGCTGCACTTTTCTTTTAACTTTGTCAATGATCCCGTTCCAAGTTTCTGCCTTCAGAGGCCCCAAACTCACTGGCATGCCCAAGTAGGAAAAGTGATTCCATTCCAAGTTGCATGTGACACCAAAGATGCTTGCAATGCTATGGGCAGTTTGGTTTGTTATATTCCATCCGTAGACACAACTTTTATGATAGTTTATTGCCCCTCCAAAATACCCCATATATTGATCTAGAAGATTCTTAAACTGTCTTGCAATAGTAGTGGAGGCGCCCCCAGTTAGTAATGTGTCATCTGCAAACTGAGAATGGTTAATATTTTTGACTCCATTTCCAAATTTGATTCCTGTTATTAGTCCCACTCTTCTTTTGTGGTCCAAGGCTTGGCTGAATGATTCTGCCATGAGAATGAATAGATAGGGGGAGAGAGGGCAGCCCTCTCTGAGGCCCCGGGAGGATTGGAAAGATTCACCAGGTCGACCGTTGACCAGAGGGGCAATCCATGGTCCAGAAATACAGGCAACAATAATATTAATGAAGGGAGTTTCAAAGCCCATTTTTTTTAAAACTGTGAACAAGAAGGAGTGCCTTACTCTGTCAAAGGTGTTTGCTAAGTCAAGCTTTAACACAAATCCTTTCTCTTTCTTGGATAGGCTCGAGTGGATGGCTTCTTGAACGAGAAGGATGGAGTCATGGATGTGTTTGTTGGACAAAAAAGCTCCTTGATTTTCAGATATCAAGGAGGGGAGAAGGGGCTTGAGTCTCATAGCTAAGATTTTGGTAAGAATTTTGTAAGAGGATTTGCAGAGGGATATGGGTCGAAACCTGGAGAAGGAGGTGGGCCTATTCTCCTTGGGTATGAGAGCAAGAAAAGTGGAATTAGTGAATCCTCCAAGTTTCCCTTTTCTTTGCACCCATCTAATCATCTTTGCCAGATATTTTTTAATCAGGTTCCAAAATTCCCTATAGAAGCAGATGGGAAATCCGTCAGGCCCAGGGGCCTTGTCTGGATGCAGAGTCCAGATTGATCTTTTGATTTCCTCTTCATCGATTTCCCTGGTTAGAATATCGTTCATCTCTTTAGTGACGCCCTTGGGCAGGTACTGGAGCAAGTCTGAATAATCTTCTGCCCCTTTGACTTCAGTAAGGAGGTCGCTATAATGTTTAGAGGCAGCCTGTTTTATGGCCTCTTGAGAGCTGTGTCTATTTCCTTCGCTGTCCATGATTGTATTTACATTATTTCTGAGCTTTCTGGCAGTGGCCTGTTTATGAAAATAAGCTGTATTTTTATCTCCCCCTTGTAACCATAATTGCCTGGATTTAATTCACCACTTAATTTCTTCCTCCATATTGATGTGGGTTAACTGATCATGCAGTGCGTTCTCCTATTCTTTGTATTGATGAGATAGACCTTGCTCTTCTATCTTTGTTTGCACTTCTTCTAGATCTTTTTTAACTCTCTTTTTAATCTCCTCGGGTTCTTGATAGCTTTCTCTAGCCCAGTCTTTTAATGCCTTCTTGACTTGTTTTAATTTGGTCTCCCATATGAAGCTTGGCGAACCCTCCACATGATGTCTCCAGGCTTCCTCAACGATCGCTCTGGCTCTAGGATTCCGATTCCAGAGAGGGCTGTATTTAAAGGGAATCGGACCAAGAGGGCGATGGGTCTCCAGAGTTAAGGTGATGGGATAGTGGTTGGAGGCAGAGGTGTTGAAGATGTTGGTGTAACAACATAGAAGATTGAGAGGAACGATATATTGACAAGGAATTTGTCAAGACGTTCCATTATATTGCCACTTCCAATTCTTCGGTTGCTCCAGGTGTATCTGCGGTTTTTAGGAATGATATCCACTAATTCATTCTCCTGAATAATGGCTTCCATATGGCCTCTGTAAGGGTTAGGAGCAAAGTTTCCTCCTCTTTTTTCGTTGGCATGCAGGATCAGATTAAAGTCTCCAGCGACTATAAGATTTATAGTGCTTTCTCCTTCAATGCTTGTCTTCAAGCTGTCCCAACAAATTTCCTTCTCTTTGTAGTGATTGGGTACATAAACATTATATATGACTACATTTTTGTCACCTGTTATGCTTTCAAGATTAGTTCTGAGCCAGTTCTGGTTGATATTTGCGGAGTTGCAGATCCATTTATTGTTATCCCAAATGGTGACTATCCCTCCAGAGGCTCCTCTAGAGCCACTAATGATTCCTAAGTAATGCTTCTGTTGGTCTATAATTTTTTTCATTTCGTGCTGATCTTGTTTTGTTTCTTGTATCAGCATTATTTCAGGCTTCTCTCTGTGGAGTAAATCTCTAAGGGCTGCTATTTTTGAGGGGTACCCCAATCCCCTGCTGTTCCATGAAAGGATTTTCATCATGATGCATTGGGTGTGCAGAGAGGTGCTCGCCTCTCTTGATATTTGCCAGTAGCCTCTTTCTCTTGGTGTCCAATGATGAAGGATTCAATTGGAGTTTGAGTGCCCATAGCAATGTCCTTCTGGGCATTCTCATCTCTGTGTTGCTTGGTGGATTTCCTGCCAGGTCCCGGTTTCTTATATGTATCACTTGATGCTCCATGCTTTTTTGAGGAGCTCCTAGTGATTCTTGAGGAGGGGGCCTCAAGGGAGGGTTGAGTAGAGGAAATCAGAGGCAAATGGGAATCAGAGGGGTCTAAGGCGGGGTTTTCAGTGATGGAATCATCAGAGGAAAGGATAAGAAAGGGGTTGGAGGAGGAGGGGATGGGCGGATCTTGAGAGAAGCCAGAGGGGAAAGGAGAAGGGGAGGGGGGGCGTTGGGTGGAAGGGCCAGGGATGTCAAAGTTAGAAGCAGGCTTGGAGGGGGGGACAGATTTCTTCTTTTTGACAGGCTCCCAATGTCCATCTTGCTCTTCATTATCAACGTTAACAATTTTAGTGCATCTATTCACAAAATGTCCATATTCGTGACATACCTTGCACTTGAATGGTATCTGCTCATAGTCCAGCTGCTGAATATGGCTCCAGTCGTCCACTTTTAGCTTTATTGCTTTAAGTAGTCCTCTTCCTAGATCCACCTCGACACATATCCTTGCACAGGCTTGCATGTTGTCCTTGGGCTCGCTTCTATCAATGTATTTGCCAACCGCATTCCCTATTGCCCTAACCGATTCGTCTCCCCAGCAATGAAGCGGGAGGTGGGGGAGACGAACCCAAATTGGAACAACACTGGGGATGTCCAGTTCCGGATCGAAATCAGGGGTCCATTTGTTAAGATAGAGGCCCCTGGAATCCATAAAATAAGGCTCGTTTCTGAAGATCAGATCCTTGTCTGCTTTAGATTCGAAGTGAAATGTGTAATAGCCTTTTCCATAGAATCTTATTGATATTTTCCTCGGAATCTTGTCCGACCAGTTTCGTTGTACCCATCTTTGCACCGTTCTTGGCAATGGACATAGACCAGTAAATTGCCCGATGAGTCCTTTCTCAGCCAAGGAAAGTGCTGCCATGTGAGGAAGAGTTGGAGGAAGTTGAACTTCCTGTAGAATGTCAAGTTTCTTAATGAATTTCGAGATTGCAGGTCTGGGTCGCAGAGGAGGGAGAGATTTTACCAGATTTGAGAAGGCTTTCTTAGGATCCTCCTGAGATGAATCCGGGGGGGCCATGGCTGAGGCCAAGGCCCAGATCGCTGCGTTGCTGGGGCCGATCCGAGGGTTTTATCAGGGCACGCGCACTACTCCCAATCGCCAGTTCCCCCCAAAAAGCATTATTTTATTTAAAATACTCTTTATTCAATAATCTGGCCTATTTATTTGTTTAATTAGAAAATCTATTTAATTTACATTATTCTACAATGGCTATTTAATTTACACTATTATCAGGGAATACCCCTTGTGGTGAAAGAGAGGCCAACCCTTGTAACCTACAGTGGGAGGATCTGAGATCCTGAGTGATATGGTCTTAGGATGTCCTCACTTATTGGGAAAATTTGACCACCAACATCTTTTGGCGCTATTGTCGAGGATCAGATTATTAAAGTATCGTTTCCTTTGGTAACTTATTAATTGGTTAAATCTGTGATCCATTGGTGGACAAGGTTATAATTGTATGCGCCTTATAGTGTTTAAGGTAAATGTTTCTTATTTATTTTTTTCCTTAGTTATTTTACTTGTTAATTTTGTTTAAATGAATGTTTCATGGATTTCTTCACGTTTTTCTCCTTTGAATTTTTCTGATATTGCAGGTTCTCCACATGAGTTACCAAACATAGACATATGGGATGCTTACTTGCCTCGTTTTCAAAATGAGGATAATGATAATCTAGAGCAACACCTTAGATATTTCCATGAGTGCATTCCAAAGATGGAAGTACATCATGAAGATGTTCTAATGAAGTTATTCATGATATCCTTGGAAGGCGACACTTGAAAGCGGTACAAAAGTCTTCCTCCTAGTACAATTTCCTTTCTCGAAGATTTTCATACAAGGTTATGTGACCATCATAGATGTATATATCCTATAGGGTAACTTGGATTTGATTGTTGCGAACATTATAATCATAATAACCTTGAAAATCAATATGATGAAAACAATGAGGAAACCCAAATGGATTATGAATCTAAAATAAATAACAACATTAATGAATATAAATTTGAAAACCTTGAAAATTCATCTTCTATCATATGTGGTAATGAACATGATGTGTTGTCAAATCTTGAAAATCATGAACACGACACTTTTCTTTCTTTAATAGAATATCATACAACACATTCATGCTTAAATAAATTTTCATATTCTATAACTCCTAGTGGTTCTAATTTATCTTTATGTTTAGAAAAGGATAATAATGATAATAATAAAGGAGAGGCTACATTTGAAATGTTTTATTCTACATCCTATCAATTAGAAATTATGTTACATATTCCTGAAGTTCCTCAACAACAACTGATCAACAAAAATATTCTTCCCCTAATTGATTCTATTTTTAATTTTTTTTTGTGATCCAACAGGGAAGCTTTACATGAACTGATCTTTGACTCTTTTGATTCAACTTCACCTGGTGTTCATGTTGACTTTTCCAAACCCCCTGTTTATGATTGATATGCTGATGAATTGAATCATGAAGTAGTCTTACAATATGATCATGAGTTTAGTTCTTGTTTTGAACATACTTTAGATATTTTTAATACTTGTCAGGGTAAGAACTATGATAACTTAATTGAATCAACATAATCGTAGCATGTTTATGATAACTATGAGGAAAATGAATTTATAAATGAAAATTAAATTAAACATATCAATTCTTTCCTTTCATCTCCTCCTAGTTATTATAGCTATAACAAATGGAATAGCCTACAATATAATCATGATTTAAATTCACAATTTTCAGAACATAAGTCTTATAATGAGGAAAATGTAGTTTCTCTTGTTTCTAAAGATGATACTTTTACTCAAATTTTTGAGGTTGTTGCATCGCATAATGACGTTAAAGATTTTCATTTACAATATATTTTCCAATATGCTAAGGAATCGGATCATAGTACTAAAAACTTTGATTTGAAACATGCTAATTATTTCGAAGAATACTCTTCATCTGTTTTAAATCATGAATCCGAAGAATGCTGTGGGACTAACTCTATCACCATTTTGGAAAGAAAAAAGAATCCATCCTATGAAATAATTGTCAAAAATTTTATGCTTGAAAACTTTGATCATTTAAATTTTCAAACGAGATATCATGACTTTGTGGAGGAACGGATGAATCAAGTTTTTAAGAGAAAATCAATCTCATGCTACTTTTATATCTTCTCTCTTCTAGGAAGCATGCTAGTTAATGAAACTTACTCTTTGCTTTCTATATTATAGTTTTGGTTATGAATGGAGCTCAGTGTTAGGAAGTTTTCCATTGACAAGTTTTCTGTTTGGTTACACCGGATTTTTGATTTCTTTAATAAATACTGTCACTGAAACACATTGTATATAAATCATGTAAATAAATAAACATTTTTATGCTCATTAGGTTTAGAATGAATAAAGATGAATTTTTTTGCTTCTTGAAGAGTCTTCATGCAATCAAAATAGAATGGAACACACATATGAGTCCTTAGTTTGAACCATATTAACGAAATTTTTAAATACATATTTAAAGACTTGGTTTCTAAATCATGTTTTAGGGGTAACAATGTTTAAAGAGCTCATATCTTAGTTTCTTAGTAATTCCAATTTCATATTGAATATTTCTCACTACATCTCTCTTTCATACTACTTACACATAAGTACCAAGGGACCACATTAATTGACAAGGGCTAGTCCCATAACTATAAGACTTGGTTTTCATATATATAATTGAAACTTTGGTGGAACTAGTTAGTCACATCACAACCATGTATGAGACCTTCCTTTATTACCATACTACCCTAGGGGTAGGAACCAATGTTTTCTTGGGTGGGGCATGTTGGTATCTCCATCGAGGCTATAGATGCTTGATGTCAGTGGAGCAAAGCCAGTGGCATTAGATTAAAATATTGTATGTAATTCTCCCACTCATTCTGTTGAGGTAACTTCCAATGGGGCATGCTGGCATCTCCACCGGGGCTATGAATGCTCGCTGGCAATGGAGCAAGGTTAGTGGTATTGGACTAAGGCTAGTGCGTAATCCTCCCATCCCGTGAATGCTATATTTTCTAAATGCATTGAATGAAGGGCCTCTAACATGAAGAGAAAAAAAGAATCTAGAAAGTTCCTCAGCTTAGGATAGTGGATGACTCCATTGGGCCTATAGACGCTCGCTAATAGTGGAGCGACATCTAATTATGAAAACTCATGTCATATGGAAAAAAGGGAACCAAATCCTTGACAACTAATCTCTATAGTTTCAACCTTATTCGAAAATGAAGGTCATTCTTATGAATCTTTATCAACAATATGATTTGTGTCATTCCATGATCGTGAACTGTAAGTAGGTATGACTTGTTATGGTGTTGAATTCTCTTATGAAGTGAGACATTTATCATCTATGATCATTTTCCCTTAATCATTATCATAGCTACCCAAACACACTTAGTATACAAACAAATGTCTTATGTATGTAAATAATCATTGAAATTGTTAATCTATATGTACTAGGACCTAACATTTATTCTTGTTTCATTATTGATATTTACCGACTACAACTTTAAGATGCAAAATCTTTCCTTCTATTTCTTTAATTTTTGTCTTTTGAGTCCCCTTTTTTCTTAGGAGTCGACTCCATGCCCCATATGAAGGCATCTGGTATGCATTCTTGATCCTTCGCAGGGAGCATCGTCACTAGTTGGAGCCAAATGTTGTCGCCAATTAATTCTTGGCTCCTTCTGTCAATTTCACCTTGTTCTTTTTCTCATATTCTCATGATAAAAAATCACTTGAATTTTCTTGTTTTCCCTGCATTAAGTTGGTTGTTATAGTAATCATTATAACTTATAGAAATTATTGCATTAAATGAAAGTTTGAAATTCTAATTGTAACTTAGTTTCTTGCATAAAAGATACTCTAACTATAAGCTATAATTTTCATTATAATAATCGTT
>APFE031165815.1:26575-38308 GCA_000404065.3 Pinus taeda | reverse complement strand
CCGGCGTCGTAAAACCTGGTAACTGTTGTTTTCATTGTTGGTTGGGTGATTCCTCCACTTTGAGACGACAAGTGCCAATACGGACTTGTGCTCCCACGTACCATCGAGTATATATTGGGAGATCACAATAGGCTATATCCTTTATCCATAGGAAGCCGTATTTGCCGCCCTATCGATCGCAATGCACTGAACACAACATTCGGGAAGATTGACTGCCGTACCGTAAAAAGTATTCTGCAGTTTTGCGATTGGTTTGGTAATCCATTTTCCTAGATTTCTAGAGAAGTCTCTTTCGTTCCTTTTCAGACTCCTTAAAGGAAAAGGTCCATCTGAGCACTTGTCACTTCAGGCTCATTAAAAATCGAAGGCGACTAGAGTCATCTTTTGTTTTTTCTCGACTCTTAAAAATTGAAAAAACAAGTTGTGTCAAAACGTCTAAAATTTATTTTAATCGAAATAATGTCACTGTTCTCTCATTGGTCTTAGAAATTAGTCTCCTCTCATCACAAGTTCCTGTAGAATCGCTAGGAAATCTTTTGGATAGACTAAATATGTATGAACAACTGTCGACATCAAGGACTGTGTCATCTGATGTAGCAGTAGCAGAACCTCTTGCTGCTACTCCGACAATGTTCGCCGGAGTGCCATCTGTCCCAAATAGATCTCAATTGATGGATGGAATCCATCCAGGGGCTGTTTCGACAGTATGGACTGTTCTTGTTTGTTTGTCCAAAATTGTATCTGGAATCTCTTAAGTTGAGTCGCGACAAATTGATCCTTCACAGTGTCAATTTGGGCAAACCAGTCCTCAAAGGCAAATCATTCCTTTGAGTACTGGATTACCATCGTATGGAGGGCCGTATACCCTTTCGTTGCCTTCTTCGGAAGGACAACCATGCAAGAGTTCACAAAAGAATTTAGGTTATGCTGGAATTACAACTAGCGGTTGGGTGCCAATCTTGCTTCAACAACCAAGAGTTGTATACTCAATGCAACAAAGTTTGCCTATAACAAATATCCTCACTACGCTGGCTATTGTGGCAGTGTCGCAAGTACAAGCGTTACTAGTTGTATGCCAACCTCAGGTTTCTCAGGTTATAATGCAACAACCTCTCGTACCTACGACACAACCATAATTACCAACTAGTGGAATGACACAGGTTCAAACAGGGACCATGACCCCCCATCTTGGTCAAACAGTCAGTACTGGACGACAGCTCATGGCTTCACAACCATGGTTGGTGCAATACTGACAACCTTAATTCCAACAAGCTTACCAAGGACATGAGCAACAAGTCTTTGCAAGTAATGGGCAGCCGTATAATCAAAACGGACAATATCAACCATATCATAATGGTTATACCCATCAACCTTACCAAAGTTACCAACATAAAATGCATTATGCTGGTATGCAAAGACCAACTGCTCAGGCAATTCCATCTTATCCTGGGTATGCTTAGCCAAGCTTGAATCAACAGTTGCCTTTTGTGGCAACTTTAGAGTTACCAGATCTAAATCGACTAACGAACGATCCAATTGCCTACGCCCCTTGGTGGCCAGCGATTCCACATAAACTTCCGTCTGATATTCCTAAATTTAATGGAAATCCAGGTGAATACCTGTCGAATCGTGTGATGACCTTTCATATGTGGTGTTCATCCAACACCCTCAATGATGATTTGATCAGACTTCACCTCTTTCAACGAACATTAACTGGTCCGGCAGCAAAATGGTATATCGAATTTCCTAGAGCTTCGTTTGATAACTTCAGTACCCTAGCCACAACCTTTTTAACCCATTTTCAGTTACCCATAAGGTACGAAACAGGAACTGAGTTTCTTACCAATTTCAAACAAACGATGGCCACTCACATATCTGATCATATTCATGAGTGGCAACGCCGTCGTAGAATGGTAAAAACATATGTTCCTGATCAGCTGTTGGCTGAACGGTTTATTAAGTCATTGTTACCTTCTATTACAGAAGATGTGGCAAAGGGAGGAGTCGTCATTGAAGAGCAAGTTATTGCTTGTGCACAATATCTAGACTTGATCTATACTCAGTCTGGCACGCTCTACGATAAAATCCTTGATGCTCCTAGACCAGATTTTTCCATTCCTCCCCCTCCTAAATCAAACAAAGAATCTCATGCTGGAAATGGCATGATAGGTACGACTAGCACGAAAACCATAAAGGCTACGTCAAAGAAAGCCCGTATGGTTTCTAGTCAAAATGCAAATGACAAACTTCTTTCCTCGGAGGTTAATGCCGTGTCGACTGACAAAGGCAAAGAACCAAAGCAACCAAGAGGAAAGAAGAAAAAGAAAGGGAAAAAGGAGAAACAAGAGGAGTCATCTCCTAAAAAATCTTCTACAAACCCTTCTGGGCAAAGGAAACCTCCTTCAGGGTGTCAGATATGCGATAAGGATCATCGGACAAGAGATTGTCTATATAAAGCTGAGCTTAGGAAATTCTTCAAGAATTCAAAAACCTCAACGATATTGACTAATCCGTTTTCAAACCCAGGAACAAATCTGGTTGCTAGCGACAATGCTTCCCCATCCTGAGTGCTTATGTTGTCCATTTCGAAACAACAAAATGATGGTTTGATATCGACAAGGAATAAAGATTATGGAAATCCATAGATGTCGAACAACAAGGCTACATATCAACCTAGTAGTTCGACAACAACTTCGACCGAAGTTGTGCCACCCATCATTCCTAAGCTAACGATAAAGCCGCCAAAGGGAGCAGTACACAAATCGACATTCAATCGTCGTGCCAAAGCAACACAACATTATAATATAGTGGAGGATTTGGCCCAATCGCCATCCGCTATGTCGACACTTGAGGTATTGAAAAATTGCCCCTCCCAAAAGCAGGCTTTATTATTAGCGATAGGTGGGATTGACTGAGTTGATTCCAATCTTGTGGCCTTTGATCACAAAGGATATGGCCCTCATTTACCAGCTCAACTAGATTTCTTAATTCAAGTGAAAGCCCTCAACAAAACTGTTCATTGAACAATTATTGATGAGGGGGCATCTACATTTATTATGTCAATGAGTTGCTAGAAAAATTTAGGCTCACCACCCTTGTCGTGATCGTCAACGACGTTAAAAGCATTTGATGGGCGAACATACACTTCATATGGGATTTTAAGTAACTTGCAAGTCGAACTGGGGGGAAAAACAATAGAAATTGATGTCGAAGTTATCGACGGAAACCTCGATTACAACATCCTACTGGGAAGGCCCTGGATATATGCTATGGCTGCTGTTGTGTCGACGTACTTCAGAAATATTGCATTTCCCTTCCAAGGAGGAATCATAATCATCCACCAACAAACATTTCTCCCCAACAGTTCACAAGTTACGGGAAGCATTCCGATGATCCACGGAAGCTCTCAGTCGCTTCAAAATATTAGAGTAGGCCTCCTAAAAGACCCTTCCTTAATGGGGACTTTTTCCCTTCCGCCTTCGAGTAAGCTGGCAGAAGTGGCCACAGTGGAAACCTATCCTATGAGATCTTCTACACCAACAAAAATGAAGAAGAACTTAGAACATTTTGATAGTGTGGATCATCGCGAGGCATTGCCTCCAAGCCCTACCATAGCTACATCATCTGATGATCAATTCAGTGATGTTCTACATTATGTACTGGGGGCATTGGAACCAGATCTTTCCTTGATAACCCCTTATGAGTTGTGATCAAAGGTCGCCATGAGGATAGTTCTTTTACTGTGTCAACCTCATTAAAAAATGAAACAACTCCCTTTCTAAATCGAGTCTTTCAAAGATCTTGAAGGTAAACCTTCATTCCAACCACTGAGTTGATTGAAATGAAGCTTGGGGGGCATGCACCTCGATTTGTGTTGTTATGCTAGGGGCATGCAAACTTATCACGAGCAGTTTTAACGCGGAATTCAAGCTCGTTAAAAAATAAACATAAGCAATGAGCAAATGTTCCCCCCAGAGTTTAAGTTCATTAAAAAATGAATCGATCCCCGGTAAATAACCATTGTGAATGCATTATCATCAGCTTTTGAGCCTTGGTCATGTTATCATCATCACCTCCACTCTGTTTTAGCCGATCATTCACCTCCATTTGATTGTTTACCCCTTTCAAGGAACATCCGCGAAGAGTGATTCTGTTAGCCATCCTTGTGACACTTCCGTGATTGGAAAATTCCAAACCTTACCGGGAATCAGCCGCTACCCGAAATCATCACTCGTTCCTCGGAAAACGAGTCTCCTTTAAGCTCTTTTCAACTGACTCATAAAATATGAAAAGATTGCCAAGCAATTAGCCTCTCCGGCTCGTTAAAGTCATTGGAAGTGCTATCCCTCCTCTAGATTTTAATCTTTTTGGACTTGAGGGATTATTACACAAAAAGATCGAGTGCTTTTCTTGTTCAACTCATTAAAACTATCGAAAATTCATCCCTTTTGTATTATTTTACGCTTTTCTGGACTTAAGGGATTATATGACGAAAAAGAATCATTGGAGTTTCCTTTCTGTCCCTTTCAGACTCTTTAAAATTGAAAAGGACTAAGTTATCTTTGTCGTTAAACTCGTTAAAACCTAATAGCGACAAACTTGTCCAAATGGACAAGAACGAGTTTTACTGTCACTAGGCTCGTTAAAGCACAGCGACAGGTTCGCCCGAAGGGAAAATTATAGAACAAGCATATGTTATCCTCCTCAAGCGTGACAAAAATAAAGAGGTACTGGTCAACAATGACTGGGGAAAATTGAGAAGAAAAATTGAAGAAACTTTATTGGTAGCAAGTCGCTCTTGAACATGACACTTTCTCTCCGCATCCGAGTCGGGTTGGGTTGTTCCGTTCATTGGTCATATCACCATTGGTCTGTCACACCATCCATCTTTGGGGTTAACACTACCAATCCATCGTCAGTGTCGCCGATATGTTCAAGAGAAGTCTCTTAGAGAATTCACCTGTGTCTCATCCGCTGCAATACATTCACGCTCCATTCTTTCATGACCGCCACCCTGAACCCTGTATCATCAGATCGTTTCCACCTCCAAAATCATTTGCTTCGTTCCGTGTCGTAGATGTGGGATTCATTAAGGCCCTCCTACGACGGGTCACTTCTTGTGGACATCAGCTCATTGTCCAAGAAGTTGACTTAGGAACAACCCCTTTCAGTACTTTGAAGCTTGCATGCCTCAATGGCAAGTTTCTCACTTTCGACGACGGGTTTACATCAATGACCTTCGACTGGACGATTTTGCATGGTGTTCAACGCCAAGTCCCTTTTTCACACCACGCGAATTGTACTGTAGTACCTTGAGGGTCATTTTCATTATTGGTGATTCCTCTCGCACCTGTTAACAACTTACATTATTGGCTGGTAATCAGGCGATGTCTTTCCATGTTCGACTCCAGAACATCTTTCACATGGATCGACTTGTACTCCAAGTGAAGATTGAACGAGTTTTGAAGACCTCGGATCTAGTTTCATCCATGGGCTGCGATATATTCAAGAATATAAATAAATCAAATGTACGTCATTGCCGAACAGATGATCATCCAAATCAAAGGATGATGATTCCGTCCGAATCATCAGTCTGCTACACAGACGGTTGTCTGTCCTATGTACATGAAAATGAATTTATAAAGCTGAGCATGGGAATGCCTGCCTCAGCTAAATCATGAACAATATTATGAAGATAATGTATTGTATTGTATCTTATTACACGTCGCCTTCCAACTCGAAAAAACTTCGGATCCTCATGATAAAGCATTTCACCCGACATCAAAAGATTAACAACCTCATGCTTTAGGGGGCAACTGTTATAGACATTTTTGGGCACTGCAACTCCAATCATAAATGTCCATAAACCAAGGGCTCCTAAGTCCCCAAAAGTGTTGCTTCACACCCTGAAAGAACAAGGTCAGCTGATTACATCATCTCCCAGAAGTTCTCCACATAAAACTGCTCAGAACTGGTCAAAATTGGACCATACTAATTGCTCCATGGCCAGGGTGCGATGCATCTCACCTTGTACACAAGAGAGGTGTGATGCATACTGAAAAGTCCTTCTATAGGGTGTGATGGACGAGAATAGACAAGTGGTGGAGACAATTTGCTAAGTGGATGATCAAGGAATCTTCTGAAACTTCTCATATGACACTTGCCCCTCAGAATTCGCCCAAGGATGAGTAAGAGATCAATGAAATATCCAAGTGGAGCCAAGAACTATCAGTGGAATGACACTAATCAAAAACCCAGAGCTGACTCACACCTCTACAAATATCTATATATAGATATCTCATCCCATAGATCCAGAGGTTAGAGGCTGGAATCTTGTATCTTGTAGAGAAGTGCTGTTGGTTTTCTGGTGTAACATCATAGTGTTGGGTGATCTAAGATTTACTTGAGGTGAATAAGGGCTTTCTTGATGGAGGATGATGCTGGG
Organism: Pinus taeda; assembly: GCA_000404065.3. NCBI lineage: Eukaryota > Viridiplantae > Streptophyta > Pinopsida > Pinales > Pinaceae > Pinus > Pinus taeda. The sequence continues at coordinate 31,863 of APFE031165815.1, read as the reverse complement.
TCAGAAAAATTGGTTGTAATCCTCTTGCTCTTCTTTATATTAATAAAGCTATTCAAGTTTTCCTCCACATTCGTGTATGTTTGATTGTATATGCATTTGTGTGGTTAATACATATCTGGTCCTGTGTTGTTTATGAATATAGATCTATGTTCTTCGATAGAGTTATGCTGCTTTGATTCCATAGGCACTCTCTGAAGCTGTGTAGACAAAGAAGGAGCGGCAAAGATCTATTGAGAAGGAGAGGAACCGAGCAAGGAACCAAGCGCAAGACAAAGGTTGGTGTCTTCTGTTCCCCTCTTGTCTATTTTCATAAAGGAAAACGAAAGTAGTTTTCACTTGTTTGTTTCTAAGATAACTACCAGTCTTAGTGGGAATAACAGCTCTAAGTGGACACTATTCCCGGTAACAATTATGTTTACCATAATTTCAAATGCCATAAAAACAAGTTCTTTAATTTATTTTTATTTTTATTCTCGTATTCACTATTTTCCCTCATTGGAAACCGTGAAATTATCAACCTTTATTTGAATTGTTCATATTGTCTAATGTTTCACACGTTACATTTAATTTAACAAGTCTCCAATGTTTATTATTTGAAATTATTAAATTAAATTATTCTAATTGTTATGTAGGTTAAATAATAATAATACTTGATGTTATGTTATTTAAACCACATAGTTCAATTAGATGTATTTAACACCAATGTGCTTTAATTTCTTTCTTTTCCTTAATTTTAATTTTATATCTCACCAACCTTTGTGAATTATGATATATATTAATTTACCTTATTTTTCATTAACGAAGTTTTGATTTAATAAGTTTTCATGAGTTATGTACCTACCATCTCTTTTTCCCAAAAAAAACAATATTTTATTTAAAATACTCTTTATTCAATAATTTGGCCTATTTTTTGTTTAACTAGAAAAAAAATATTTAATTTACATTATTCTACAATGACTATTTAATTTACATTATTATCAGGGAATACCCCCTATGGTGAAAGGGAGGCCAACCCTTGTCACATAGCGTGGGAGGATCTAAGATCCCTAATGATGTGGTCTTAGGATGTCCTCAGTTACCGAGACAATTTGAGCACCAACAAATAACTTTTTCGGGTTTTGAGATTATGGGAATGTCCCTTACTACTTGTGTTTTGTTGATGCCACTAAATTATCAAAGTTTAGATGTCCCGATCACTTGTGCCATAACCAAATTTCATCTGCTTGACTTATGTAGCATTTTTATTCTTGAATTTCAATGGGAACATATACATTATATTGTGTTCTTACTCCTTTTCCCACAAGTTTTTGTGAAGAATACTTTCTTATCTCACAATCCTTGTCACTAAAAATAATATCTTGTCCTTGGTCAAAAATTTGGTTGACACTTAGAAGATTATGCTTGAGTTCTTCAATGAGTAGAGAATTTTGTGCTTTTCCCTTACCATTAATGAGACTCATTGTGCCTTTACCAAAAATCTTAGCAGATCCACTTCCAAAAGACACATTTCCATCCTTCTTGTCTAGCAAGATAAACTTATTTTGGTCACCAGTCATGTGGTTAGAACATCCACTATCTACAAAACACTTTTTTTCTTCACTTTGTGCACACAAATCTAGACCACGTGTATCTATAGTGAACTCGTTTATTCTCCAAACCTTTTCTTTTGGATCAAGGGGACAATTTTGTTCTTTATTACCTAGATTATTAAATTTGGGGCATTCTAGAATATAATTTTCCAAATGATCGAATGAGTTGTAAGTCTTCATTTTTTCTCATTTCATTAAATTAACAAACTTATTTGGGATCATTTGGGAATATGGTCCTAAATCTCCTTGAGTTAACATTCTTTCCATAAGCCTTGCAATTCTTAGCTTGACGACCAAATTTTTTCCAAAAGAAACAATGATCAAGGAAAATAGTTTGATAACCTTTAGGATACCCTTGGCTTGATGTGACATCCTTTTAGGGAAAAGACTTAGTCTCATTCCTTAGGTTGTTGTAATAGGATTTTTGACTTGGATGGAACTGATTTTCTCTTTTTGGATAATTGTAAAGAGCACCAACATAGCTTTTTGGTATTTCTTCATGATGAGCACTGGTGTTCTTCATGATGATTTACCTATGAAGCCAAGCCTCGATTTATCATGTTTTGGTCTTGGAGTGTTGAGGATGAAACCAAGGGTTTGAGAACTTTTCAAACTTATATTGACCTAATTTAGTTCGTTCTTTAGAGAAACAACTTCAACTTCCAATTTCTTGCAAATCTCTTCCTTTTCATTTAGGTTATTGTTCAAGATTTCCTCTATCCTTTCTGACTCTTCTCTTTCAGTTTTGAGAGAGAATGTCTTCTTTCTTAGTTTTTCATTTTATTCAATAACACTAATCGACAATTCATCCACATTTCCTTCTTATTCTTCTTCTTCAATTTCATTAGTATCATCTATTAATTCCACAAACAATACTTCACTACTTCCTGCATAGTCATCTTATTCATGAGAATCATCACTATCTAGCTTGGAGAAGAAATTCCTTTTGTTTGAGACTTTCTTCTTGAATAATCTTTTCTTAGGTTCATCTTCATTAGAATCATCAATTTCTTGTTTTGAGAATAAATTCTTCTTGTTTGGTTCTTTCTTCTTGAATGTTATTATTTTGGGTCCATCTTCATCATCACTCTTATTCTTGAAGGGGCACTTCACAATATAATGTCCTATTTTTCCAATTTCTCACAGATCTCTTCATTTTCCTTTAGCTTATTGTTCAAGAGTTCCTCTATCCTCTCTGCCTCTTGTCTTTCAATTTTGAGAGAGATGGTCTTCTTTATTAGTTTTTAATTTTATTCAATAACACTAATCAAGAATTCATCCATATTTCCTTCTTCTTCTTCTTCTTATTTAGTTTCATTAGTATCATCTATTAATTCCATGAAAAATACTTCACTACTTCTTGCATAGTCATTAGAACCATCAGAATCATCACTATCTAGCTTGGAGACAAAATTACTTTTGTTTGAGACTTTCTTCTTGAATAATAATCTTTTCTTAGGTTCATATTCATTAGAATCATCACTTTCTTGTTTGGAGAAGAAATTCTTCTTGTTTAGTCCTTTCTTCTTGAATTTTCTTCTTTTGGGTCCATCTTCATCATCATTATTATCCTTAAAGGGGAAATTCACAACATAATGTCCTATTTTACCACATTTAAAACAAATTATAGGGTACTTACCTTTGAGTTTTTATCCTTTATTTAGCTTCTTCACAAACAACATCACAGTCATCACTGATGCACCTATAATTCTTCCCTTTTATTGATGTTTTTTATGCCTTAAATGCAGTTTCTTATTCTCATTTCATATGCAATGAGAATTCCATAAAGCTCATCCATTGATAAGGTGTCCAACTCTATCAATTCTTCTATGGAACTGATGGCATCAAATCGGTCTGGGAGAGATACCATGATCTTTTCCTTGACATCTTCACCAAGCCCTTTGAGAGAATTGACAACTTCATCTACCCAATGAAAGTAAGCAACAATGTCTTCTTCTTCATCCATTTTGAGTCCTTCAAACTTATTTTTAAAGGTTTGTAGATTAACCTTCTTAACTTTTTCATCTCCTCCAAAGATGCTAATGAGCTTGTCCCACATCCCTTTATATGTTTTAATGCTTATGACTCTATTGAATTTTGAATCTCACAAACCATTTCCAATAGCGTTTAATGCATTTTCATTTTCCATATATGCCTTTCTTCCATCGAGATCTATTAGAAGAGGAGAGGGGATCATATATCCATCCGTGACAGGATGCCAAACTTCAACTCCAAGAGACATCAAGTAGAAATCCATTCTAACTTTCAAGAAAGAAAAATTTGTTCCATCAAATTGAGGGAATCTTCCTGCATCCTTACTGGCCATTATTTTTCAAAAATCCTTCTTCCAATTGTTAAGCTAATTCTAAAGAAGCTGGCTCTAATACCAATTGTTGGAAATACTAAGAGGGGGGATGAATCAATATTTTTTTTATGCAACCAACTCACAAAATAAAATAAAAGATAGATCAACAGCTTCAAAATCAACCTGTTCGAGGGGGAAACCTCCTTTAAATTACACAAATGAACAATTCTTGGATGATAGAAATGACAAAAAATCCTTTCTATATATAGGAGTCTAACAGGTCACGATATAGTCAAAGCCGACATAACAGTAATAATATAAGGGAACAACAATAACACCAGTGGGATTCTATGGGGCACAATAATAACAATATGGGGACAATAAGGGCACAACAATAATAATAAGGGCTACACTGATAATAGTAATGGGGGAATCACTAGTATTATAAGGACCTAACATGCCCCTCTCCTTCAAAAAAGTGTTGTCCTCAATGCTTGAGTAGATCTGGATGCTTCTGTATAAAATTCTCACCCTCCCATGTGGAATCTTCAGTAGTTAAGTTCGTCCACTTGATGAGATACTATGAAATTGATCGATTTCGTAGATGTAGGGTTCTTTTTTTTGTGACTTCTTAACATTCCAATATGATTTTTCCTTCCTCTTAAAGTTCTAGAAATATTGTTTGAACTGGGAGTTTGTCACCTATAACCTTCTTTAAGCATGAAACATGGAAAACTGGGTGCACTCGGGAAGCTGTAGGAAGCTCCAATTTGTATGCCATAGTACCAGCCTTTTGCAACACCTTGTATGGACCATAATACTTTGGTGATAATTTATTATCCTTCTTAGCTTGCTTGAGGGATATTTGTTTATATAATTGTAGCCATAGGAATACCTAGTCACCTACATCAAAACTTCTTTCACTGCGATGTTGATCTACTTGTTGTTTCTTTCTATTCTGCGCCAAAGTGAGGTTATCCTTTAAGAGTTGGAGAACTTGTTGTTGATGCTCAATGTGATCTTCCACTGCTTGAACCTTATAATTTTCTCTTAAATTTGATGTGATGGACAATGGATGATATCCATAAAGTGCCATAAATGGGGTCATTTTTGCTACAGTATGGAAGGAAGTGTTATACCACCATTCATCCAGAGGTAACCATTTGACCCATTGTGTCTTTTGATCAGATACAAAGAAACGAAGATATCCTTCCAAACATTTGTTTAATATCTCAATTTTCCCATTAGATTGAGCATGATAAGATGAGCTATGAGCTAACTGAGTACCAAGACAAGAAAATAATTATGTCTAAAAAATTCCAGTGAAAATGGGATCTCTGTCACTTACAATAATCTTTGGGTTTCCATGTAGCTTTTGAATTGTTTCCATAAAT